>JANRGW010003400.1:0-10925 GCA_024733675.1 Psilopsiagon aymara
CTGCACACAATAGTCCAAGTGAGGTCTCAGGAGAGCAGAGCAGAGGGGCAGGATCACCTCCCTCGACCTGCTGGTCATGCTGCTTTTGATGCAGCCCAGGATACAGTTGGCTTTCTGCACTGTGAGTGCACACTGCCGGCTCATGTTCATTTTCTCATCAGCCAACATCCCGAAGTCCTTCTCTGCAGGGCTGCTCTGAATCTCTTCTCTGTCCAACCTGGAGCTGTGCCTGGGCTTGCTCCAACCCAGGAGTATTGCCTTGCACTTGGCATGGTTGAACTTCATGAGGTTGGCATCAGCCCACCTCACAAGCATGTCAAGGTCCCTCTGGATGACATTCCTTCCCTCCAAAGTATCAGCTTTGGTTAGTTTGGGTCAAGTGTCCTATCTCTGCTTCCTTCCGGCTTCCCCTCCTCCCTGGCAGATCATGAGACTCAGGAAGTCCTTAGTCAGCCTATGCATTGCTAAGCAGCCGCTGCAAACTTCAGTGTTATCAGCGCTGTTCCCATGCTGAAAGTCAAAACACCCAGCCGTGCCCCATCTACTAAGAAGGGGAAAAAAATGACCGCTACTGCTGAACCCAGGACACTGACATAGACAAAATTGCATTCCTTTCTATCACTTGCTGTCCATTTTGTACATATACATATACAGGAGAGATTTGACCTTCCTAAATATACTCCTGAAAGCCATTTTAGGTTGCGCCAATGAACTAAACTGCTCATTAGTTGACATTCTGTAATGCTCTGTTGGAAGCAGTGATTTAAAATATATCATACATCGATTTTGTTAGCATGTATTCTATTAAGCTGTCACAGGATGCTTCTGGTTCTGTGGCATTGTATTTTGCAGTGCCCCTCAGGATCACACAAATCAGCACATAGCTGACCCTCTGTAATTACATTTCAATGATAGAACTTGGGTGTTTGGCTCTTTGGCTTGATGCTAACAATGTCAGCATATATTTGCCACAAATGAGTTCTGAAATGAACATTCCTTTAAGGTGATTTGTGAAGTTCATGTCTTTGATACTTAAATGTCACATTGCTTTAATTCAAAGTCAGAGCGGAGGGGACAAAATTTATATGGATGCAGGAACCTCCTCTCCCTTCCCTGTGACTGCATATTACAGTAAACACGTGAGCTGAAAGTGAAGCACCAGGGCTTGATTTTGAAAGTTGTGTGCTTTTGCTCTCGCAGAGCTAGTTTGAACAGCTAGAAACAATACAGAGATTAAGTATGCCAATCTGTTTTAACTTATAAAGTTTTTCAGTTGTCAGTAACACGCCATGTGTGTGCCATAAATGCCAAATCAACATGTTTATATTCCAGTTTCATCTGTGGGTTATTATACAAACATAAGCAGGTCTATATTATTGCCGCTTACACGCACAGCCCTTGGCTGCCTTCCTTGCTCCTGTCTTTTAGGCACTATCAAGGCTGATTTCTTGTTAGTGTCTGCTAAAGAGATGTCTCACACTTTGTGTATGGTCACCTGACCCCACGTACAGCCTCTGGAGTGGGGAACAAAAGAAAGGATAATGAAAAAACAAATGGGATTTAGAGCCTGTGCTTGTAAAACATCTGCATGAACACCAAGAAACATCCTGTCCAGAGAGCAGCAATTTGGATTTTTTGTTGCAGCATCTGCTCTACTAAATGCAGTGAGGAATCTAGAATCTTTTTGGTTATTCTGTGAATTGGTTTGGTACTCTGGTACTTTGGTTTCATGTTACTCCTATACAGACCTTTTTTCCTGTTTGGAAGAATATACTTTTAATATTCCATTTTCCTTGAGGTTTCTGTTGAAAATGTGGCAATTATAATGATTAGTGTATTTAATAGTATTCAGTATGTAGAGTATTTAGGATCTACAAATACACCTCATAGCTTATAGCCTGATTAATTTGGAGGGGGTGGGAGGGGGTGAGCTATTGGCAAATGTCGCAGCATGTTTTAATGCCTGGTCTCTTCCTAAAAAAGGAGCTGTCTAGTTTAGAGGTAAAAGATAGTACAAGGCAGCTTGGGTCATTCACTAAAAATTGGAAGCTGATATACAGTCTGATCAAACAGGCGTTTGCTGATGAGAAGAGGCACTTTTAATATGTAGGTATTTGTGCATCTAGGAAATATACTTCCCTCAGGTTCGTTTAGACATTTGGTATGTGTGGTAGTAAACCTAATCCCCTTTTCTCTGTGTCCATCCATAACTGCTTGATTTTTAATAAGGTGTGGTTATTTCATCTTATCCTGAACATATGTTTGCATGAGACATTGAAATGCATATTGTTGATGGGTTTGATTGCATGATTATCTCATAATACCCTTCATCATGATTTTCCTGTTGAAAGAAGTTTTCTTGCCTTCTGCCTGGCAAAAAATAGAGAGACATGAGTTGAATGGCATATTATAGCTTTACAGAACTGATCTGGTATCAGTTTTTGTAGAGGAAAGCTCTTCTGTTGTATCCACAGTACTTGTAGATTCATTTATATGCTTGTTAAGACTTTAAAAAGATATTAATGCAAACTTCTTTAAATTTCCAATATTAAATTCAAAACTTTTCACCACTGATAGAAAGAAAAATGATGCAATTTAAGGATAATACCACAGATTGTGCTTTGTGTTTGTTTCTATGCTGAAATAGCATCCCTTAATGTGTGACTATTGTCTGAATCTTGCCTGAGGGAAGCCTAAGGAGCTGATGGAGTCATGCACGCCTGGAGCTTAGCGGGAGATACAGTGATGCTTTCCAATGCGGTCACTTAGATCAGTTGTTCCATTAAATATTACTCATTTCTGAAGTTTGGTTATGCTTCAGTAACAGGGTGTTTAACATTTTGTTTGGACTGTGATGGATTTGTTATTGTTTTAAACTGGAAGAAGTTGCACTCTGTTTTCTTACATTTGGGAATGTGTCTTGCAGTAATGCAAATGTGGTAGTAGCAACAGCGGACTGTGTCTAGGTGCTGGAAAAAAAAATGTAATTCATCTGAAATATCCAGATAAATGGAAGTGTGGAAGGAAGAGGGCTTAAATGGATTCACAGGAAACAGTATATAAAAAGGACTGTGTCTTATCTATTACTCTGGAAATGAATGGCAAGGATCTCCCAGAACAGCAGGTATATTTTTCTCTTGAATCACACTACAATTCATAAACAAATACTGGAGTAGCATTTAGATGTTTTTACGCACTGGCAATGTGTAAATTTTCTTGCCATCAGTAGCACAGTGTATCTCGGATAGTGCAGTAGTTTTTTGCTAAGAGCCAGACTGGTCCAGTATGCTGTCCTAGTTAACTGTGGGAATAATTTTAAGAATGAAACATACCAGTCTGGGAAATAATTTATTTGCTGTAGCTAACCACATCTATGCTTTTGACATCACATAAAGGAAGAAGGCAATGGTAACTGAAGTATCAGATCCTTTCTGGAATTGTAGGTAGGAAGAGATTGTAATGTCTGTGGTACTGTCAATGGTGGCTCTAGGAAATGTGAAAGAGTAGGATGCAGGAAGTGTGTTGACACTATATTTAGCACTGAGTTTATTTGCACGTACTTGAAATCCTGTTCTGACTAGCCCTGTTCTCACTAGCACTTTTAATGACTTCACAGATAAAACTGTTAAAATTTAAATTGTGCATAGATGTCATCTTAGAAATGCTCTCACTGGGCCAGGATTAAGACACATGGGTTAAATGAAATGCCTGCTATCTAGCAGGTGCTAAATGTATGAAGAAAAGGAGAATTTCTACATTTGGCAAATCTAATACAACACACAGGAATCAATGCTGTGTTTTCTAGACCTGAAACAGGAAATGCAGTGGTAGGAATCTATATACTTCTGGTTTCCTTGGAAATATCTGCAATATTAAATATAAGCAAGACTCCAGGAATATGTTACTTCTCCACAGTGTGAGCCCTTAGAGAATTAAAGGATGGAAAGGTGGCCAAAATGAAGGGATAAAAAAAAAAAAAAAAAAAAAAAAAGAAAAGAATCAGACTCCTAGTTCTGCTTGGGGGTTCCCAAAGAGATGGAAGTATATGACATTTTGCATTAAAAATTGTATTTAATTTGCATTAAAAAAGCACCATTTCTATCTTGAAAATGCCCTAAATATAGTGTTGACTTATTTTTACATTTTTGCTTCATTATTTCTCCTCCTAAGGTACATTCAGAGTCTTTTTGGGAGTCTCGAAGGTTTTTTCTTCTCTAAGTTATCATCATGAAAAGTTGACAGCTTACTAATCACTTTATGCCATGGGGAAGTTGGCAGTAGAAAGAAGAGGAAACAGGTTCTCTGTTTTGAAGTAGACTGTAGAACAAAAAACAATGACCCTACTGTACCAACATTATTATTTTTCTCAAGATTTCCAATGAGTGTGGAATTAAATGATAGTGTAGTAAGAAAATGGCTGAAGGTTTGCTACTGAATCAAGCTTTGTAAAATCAGTTTACTTAATTTTCTGTCTGTGTTGCATTACTATTGTTGTCTTCACAACGAACAGCACTTTTGTTGTTACTTTATTGTGTCATCTGTGTTGTTACTTTGCACTGTATGTTCTGCAGTGAGTACCTTTGAGCTTTTCTCATTAAACAGCGATCATCAAAGCAGTGCTGTGGAGTTAGGGTTTAACGTCAGAGTTCTTTGGTCTTTTAGGAATGCAGAAATACCAACTGACATAACTTCAGAAGCTTTAGAATCCCTTTTGGGAAAGCTATCAACTTCTGACAGTTTTAGTCACTTTTTTATAGCTCATAAAGAGATGGAACTCTTCTTTTTGCTGCTTTCCTGTCAGTGTTCTTACACCACTATCTTACTATCTTCACGAATTCCAGGGAATGATAGTCTTTATTTATTTGGCTCTAGTTTGTTTTTTGTGTATGTTTGGTTTTGTTTGTTTGGTTTTTTTTTTCCTCATAAGACTATAGGAGTTTTCTTTTTTTAGCTGACTCAGTTTATAAAGGGATCGCCACCATTCCTAGGCAAATGAGTGAAAACATTTTAAACACCTGTCTTATCTTGACGATAGAAGGGCCTATGTTATAAAAGCTAGTTAGTTAATTATTGCTAGTTAGGCACAGGTGAAAACCTGCTTTCCTGTCTTGTGAGCTTTTAAGGATTTGTAAAGATCTATTTCCCTATTCATCTACTGTTTCTTGGGTAGCTTCCTTCCTCCTTCTTCCACCCCTCCCCTCCACCCCGTAGTTTATCTCCATTTTTAAATGAAAAACCTTTCAAACTGGATGTTCCATGGGGGAAAAAAAAGAAGTCAATTACTGCTTGATATATGATGTACAATGAAGAAGAATGTTTGGATATAAATCTTATTCAGCATTTCTCTTGCAGTCTGAGGAGATGATTTAACCACTGAGCTTTTCTTTTTATTTCTTTAACTCAAGTATTTCAATTGACTGGTTTGTGAAGCAACATTCCACACAATTAAATCAACACAGTGGAGGCAGGAGTGAGCCTGGGTCACAGGTTGATCCAGAGAGAGACAGAAAATTTCTAAATGGTGGAGGAGAGAAGGCACATTTGTCCTCTCATATGTATGGGACCCAAAGTACATAAGGAAGCACTTTTTTCCCAGAAGCTATGCTAAAAGTAAGGAAAGATCCATGGTTTTTTTCTGTGTTTCCCTTTTGCCCTTACCCCCAAGGTAACATTTTCTGCTGAAACTTTTTCTTACTAAAAATTTCCTAAGCATTTCTAACACCAGCCTATCGGGCTTAAAGAAAATTTGCATAGTGAAATTGGGTTTTATCAGTGAAATATATCAGGTTTTTTCATATGAATTTATTTCATAGTGTGTGGGGAAGGAATGCAGGATATATTATTTAATTTCTACTGATGGTTGGCAGGAATACTTTGACATTTCTACAGGTCTATGGTCCTAATCTGTAACTCTAATAATAAAGTAGCATTTGTCATGCTATGAGATGAATCCAGTAACACTGCCTGGGCTATCATACTGGTTTTAGTGTTGACTTTTCCTTTGATGACCAATTTACTTGGATTACGAAGATGGCTTGCTGCAGCAGGGTATTTATGAAATGATCAGAACCTACAGGATATATATATGTATATGACTCCCTCTGTATGTAGAAGAGTATGTAAACTAGTTGCTCTAGAAAAAGTGAGAAGTGGCCTCCATTCACAGGCAAAGCTCACACTTGCTCTAATGAACATGTAAAATTGGAATTGTTGAAAATAATAATCTAACTCTGTAAAAAGCTGGATTTAATTGTTGAAGTTATGTTGATTTTTGCATGAATTTAAATGTTAAATAACCTGACAGGCTTGCAGTTAACTTCTAGAGAAACTTGCTGTCGTGAAGATTTTGTGGCTGTTCTTGTGTGCAGTGATGCATGTCTGGATTACTGCTCCTGCTGTGAGAAGCACAATTGAGTCAACTTCAATTCTCCTAGTGTGTTGATCCGAAGGATGTTAGCCAAGCTTACTTGCTGCCAATAGTATTACAAACTCATTTTTTCTAGATAATATTAAACAGCATTATATTTTTCCCTTTCCACTATATTAATTAAATGACTGTGATGCTGCTCAAGCTGCCGATCAAGTCCAACAAACAGCAAAGAAAGTGAATCATAACTATGCTATTAACCCAAATGAGAGTAATAAGACATTTTAATCCTATTTCCTATTTGGTTTCTGAGCTTTGAAATTCTTGTTCAATCAGAACAAGACTGAATGGTAATCTTTGGTGTGTTTCAGGTAATTCTGATTCCAGTATAGAAGGTCCTAAATCAATTAATGTGAACACATGTAGCTAGAACAGCTAGCTTGCATAATTTTCTCCTTTTATTTTCAGATGTTACTAAAGCTGTGCTTAGAAACTGAAGAATTGCTTGGGAATTGCAAGTGCTCAGGAAACTGCCTGTGACAGAAATGACCTCATTTATCCCAGATAATAACAGAAGGGGTTACAGGCAGATGTAGGACTCTGCACTGAGGTAACTAGCTTCCATGT
Source organism: Psilopsiagon aymara (assembly GCA_024733675.1). Taxonomy (NCBI): domain Eukaryota; kingdom Metazoa; phylum Chordata; class Aves; order Psittaciformes; family Psittacidae; genus Psilopsiagon; species Psilopsiagon aymara. Next base: position 6,995 of record JANRGW010003400.1, read on the forward strand.
CAGTGGATTTTAATCAGGTTGAAATAGTGATAGCACAGCCAGGCATTTGGGAAAATCTGCCTTAAATTTATGAGATTCATCAACTTCAGTGCTATTCCTAATGGTGCCACTGACAGGAACAGCACTGCTCAGATCACTTAATTTACCATTATGAGAGATCCTTTGTTGCACAATTGCAAAAAATTATTGAAAGAGCTTTCTCTTACTGCTTTGTAGTGTGCATAGGTAGAAAAAATAAATTAAGCTAAACATAGTGATTTACATGGGAGACCCTCATTCTATTTTAATGGATGTGTATGTGAACATAAATCCTAGAATTATCTGTTTCCACATATTTTCATCTGAAATACTATTTGAAAAATAGTTGTTCTTAGATATGATCTAAGGTCCTAGGTGTATTTGATGGAATGAAAATTCAGTTGTTTCCTCATAGTTTTATGCATATGAATTTGATTGTCATTTTTAGTTCTGCTACCCAAGTGCTTTGCTCTAGTCCTGTTTTCTCAATGCTGGCTTTACTGAAGATTGAAGACTGTGGTGTTAGTATGTACTATCTCATTTTTCATTCAGTCAGGTGATCGTGGTGTGACCAAGAATCAAATAGTATGGAATGGGATAATGGGCCTTAGCACATTCAGGCATGTATTTTTAAGATAAAGGCTTGGTGGGTTTTTTTTAAATTTTTTTTTTTTTTTTTTTGGTGGTAATTAAAACTAAATAACCTTTAGACCATACTTGAATCCAGTGAGACGTGATTTCAGAGTTACTTTATAGGAAGTTCTATCGCTTGAAAATGTGTTCTGTTAATTTAATGGTTTCATACATTTAAATTAACTAAGTAATTTGAAAGAAAATTACTTTGCAGTCTCTTTGAAACTTGCTCCCATTGGTTTCTAATGAGACTTGAGTTCTTTTCCAGATATAATCTAAGAGGGTGGCTTCATGTTGCAGTAATCCTTCTCATTACATTTCAAGATCTCAACTCCTTTTTTCCTTAATAATGTACTCTCAGCAGCCAGTACATAGCAGTTTCCTGTTTCAGTAGTATGATGCTTTTTAAAAAGAGCACTGAAGCTGTGTTAAGTTTGCCTAAGACCACTTCTTGATGTTTCAACTGAGGATTACCGAGTATCTGCAACGTTTCAACACGCAAAAAGAATCTTGAAATCTCTGGTTTTGTTTGCATTTCCTGGACCTATGAAAAATGTCTATGAGGTTGGAGATGAAGGATGGGAAAACAGTTTTTTTATTTTTTTTTAGTAACAGTTGTTGCACAAGGCGTTTAAGAAAAGGCATGTGGGGCTGCAGCAGTACCCATGTCAGGGAGTCTGTCTGCAGTATTTCCAGACTGATGGTTCAAAACCCTGCATTGTACCCTGGAGAAATCCTGGTGGTTTCTAGCTAGGTGAGAAGATTGTTTCCAGTGCTTGATGCTGGTGCATAAATGTCTGGTTTATAGTGTATTTAAAATGACTCCTGTTCCTCAAACACAGTGGAGATGGCATACCTTAGTGCTTTTGCATTCAGTACTATTTTAAAATTACCTTTAAGTAATGCATCTGATTCTGCAGTGTCTGCTTCAGGGTGTCTCGTGAGACTGTTTCTGTGGGTTTTGTTTGGCTTTGTAAAAGTGAAAGGGGGTGTGACAAACTTGCCTTTTGTAACTGGAAAGGCTGTTGGTGGGCTTCCAATAAAATGAACATTCCCCTTCCACTAAGCACTGTCAGAAAAGAGTCTTGTTGCATCAAACATGAAATATTAATATTACTATGTTGCTTTAATTAATTTGATCTGTGATTTTGTGTATTAATTCAGGTTAAGAATAAAGATTGACAGTGAAGTATGTTAGGAAAAATAGCTGCAGAAGCCCTCAGTATGGTTACCATTCCTAGATGAATTTAGAAACACTTCTCCAGTGTACAACTTTTTGATGAGTTTCTGTGTATATTCCTCCATTAATTTAACTATGTCCTCCTCCTTCCCAGGTTTTCCAGACTTCCCGCTTCCCCGCCCTCCCCCAACATAGTTAGGGTGCCAGCCTTGAAGCTAAAGCGTGATTCAATCTTTTTACATCTTCCTGTTCAGCCCAGGCCTAGCTGATCGTTGAGCTATGACTAGAGGAGCCTTGGGGAAGACTATGGTTGCCTTGATAGCTGTGTGCAGTGGTTGGAGGAGAAACAACTGCCTTTTATGTTCTTTCTGCTTGTGGTCCTTTAGAGACTGGTCCTGTCTCAGAGCCTGTTTGTATGTCAGTGCTTAGGTAACCTAAAATAGTTGGGTGCATGCAAGCTCCTGGCATACAGGAGGGTTTGTATTTGCCTTTCTTAAGGAAAAAAAATATTTATATATATATATATATATATATATATATATAAATCTCCACTTAACACTATGTGCCTGCATAAGGAGGTCTCTTGCTTATATTGCTGCACTGCAATCTGACTTGAAAAGAGGCTACTGACCAACAGCAGCCTCCATTATGGAAAGTGATCCTTTCTGAGCAAAGTGTGAGAACAGATTCTTTCAGATGAAAAGATATTTTCACTATTACTGTCTAACAGTCCTGCAGTTATATGGCCTGTGATGCAGATGCTCACCCATATATTTATACAAGCTCCATAAAATGGGATGTTCAGAAATGCAGAGGAAAATGTGGAATACCTGTGAATTTTATTATTATGTTAATGTCTGGCACAGACAGCCACTAGCAGTTCCTGCTGCTTCAGAGTGAGAAGTAGATGATGATGTTCTTACTAAAAATCCAAGTCAGAGAGTGTTAAAATTGGCATTTATATACAGCCATCAACCATGTGTCAGGTATAGCTGGATGATCAGACTCTAAATTGAGCCAGTAGTTAAATTCAGTACTGCGATGGATATAACACTGAATTAGTCATGTGCTTTATCCATTGAGGCAAAAAGTTAATCTGTAAATAAGTAGTTCTAAGGATCTCAAAATGCAGCTTTTCACTGCTTTGCAAATTATGTTGTAAGGACCTCAAGTTGTCCTCATCCTGGTTACAAGTGTGTTAGCTAACAAGGTCTTTATACCAATTGCATGCTCGTGACAGTAAGTGATGCAGCACAGGAAATTCTTAAGTCTAGATTTCTTTTCATTTTGGGTAGTAAGTTTTCTAAGACCTCTCTTAGTCTGAGAATTTAAGGACTGGATGAAAGCAGCATATTTTAGCTAGTTTCTGTATTGTAGCTGGATTCAGCAACATTGGAATAGTTGTCAGAATAGTGTTTAGTTAACCAAGACTGTCAGGACTCAGAAGACGTTTGGTAGTCTCTTAAGGAAGTGATAATACTATGAGGTGTTGCTGGAACAGCACCATCACAATACTGGCATGCTTACTCTGTATGTTAGAGGGTTCCCTTGCTTGCCATAGAAAGTACTTCTTTCCTCCCGCGTCCCCTAACCATGGGAGTTGGCTTTGGCTGTGTGGCACAGCCTGAGCAACAGGTTTTATTTTATTGTCTTGATTTAGGCTGAAATGATTGAACACAATACTTCCCAGCAAACACACAAGTGTCGTTGTCTAACCCCAGCTGGTAACTTGGCACTGTGTTTGCTCACATCTCCCTTTCCTTCCCCCACCCTGTGCCGGTGGGATGGGGGGGAGAATTGAAAGAATGTAAACCCCATGGGTTGAGATAAGAATGGTTTAATATCTGAAGTACAATATAGTACCACTTATAATAACAATGAAAAGGGAAGTAACAAGGAGGAGAGAATATAAAACTAAAAGGGGAAAGATAAAAAAGTGTCATGGGTTCAGCAGTAGCAGTCATTTTTCTCCTTCTTAGTAGCAGGTGCAGCACTGTTTTTAACTTGTGGCCTGAGAACAGTGCTGATAACACCAATGTTTTAGTTACTGCTTAGTACATTTTGGTCTGGTCAAGGACTTTCTGAGCCTCATGCTCTGCC
>JANRGW010003403.1:0-11935 GCA_024733675.1 Psilopsiagon aymara
GTCTCTGCTTCCTCCCGGCTTCCCCTCCTCCCTGACAGAGCATGAGGCTCAGAAAGTCCTTGGTCAGACCAAACATTCTAAGCAGTAACTGAAAACATCGGTGGTATCAGCACTGTTCCCAGGCCAAAATTCAAAAACACAGCGCTGCACCAGCTACTAAGAAGGAGAAAAATGACTGCTACTGCTGAACCCAGGACACTGTAGTAGCAGCATAATACCATCACAGACCAACACCTCAGTCTCCATCCTTGGCCAACACCTACCCCGCTTCAGCAAACTAGAGATGTCTCCAGGATGCCCTGGATAGTGGCTGATGCAGAATTTAGCCTGATTTTTTGCAATGAGAATAGGCTCTGTGTCAAACAGGGGTCAGGTCCCCTAAACTGCAGAATGGCTCCCAGATGGAAGATCCATAAAAATGTAAAACACTTATTTGCAAATAGGGTTTCAGTCGGCATGGAATCACCCAGTGTAGATGTGCGCTGAAATGGGAAAGCCCTGAACCAAACCTAACAGCATTGTTTTGTAAATTAAAAGAACAGAACTAGCACAGTAGGGATGGCAAATAGAATGAGGTAAGAGGACATATTGCCCAGGGACTGCTGGTTGAGAACTCATTAGGATTAGAAACTGAAAGTATGTAAATTAACCAAATATAATTATCTGCTAGTGGCCTTTGCAAATAGGTTACAGGATACTTGTTAGCAGAATTGCTCGGATGCCTGGAAGCCATACAGAGCAAGCCAAGAGCCATTTAAACTCCTCCTTTTGTTTCATTTTCAATTGGGTTTAATGCAGTTGTTGTATTAAGGATTTATTGGAACATAAACTAATTAGAGAGAAAGCTCAAAAAAAAACAAAAGAAAGACCAAAACTGTCAGCAGATATTGTACCTCCAGCCCAAGGCCCCTGGGTTTATTAGATGTAAATTCTTTAATGTGACAAAATAGCAAAGGTTCTGCTTGGGATTTCATCCAGCAGCTTCATTTCTCCATCAGAAGAGCTTCTGTGAGCTTCCAGCAGTTAATCTGGCAGAGAGGCGGCCTTCCTCTGCGAGCACAGCTCCTCAGCTACACCGAGTTTGTGAAGATGTGCTCACTGTTCAGATGGAAACATATAGAATTAACGTCCCTTTTCTCTCACTGTCTGTCATGACACAACCTAGTACCAGATTCATGGCGTCTGTGGGGAAATCTCACTCCCAGTTCATGTCATTGCAAACATGACTGGCCACTGGAGAAGCTGATGGTAGTCATGGCAGTGGTATATTATACATTAACAAAAATAAGGGGAGGGGAGGGTTACACATAAGGTTTAGCTGGGCTGTTTCCATGCTCAAGCATGAGGGCTTTAATACACAGGCCTGACTCAAAGCCCACTTATGTGATCTGAAAGACTCCAAGTAATCTCAGAGGATTTGAAAACAGGCTATTAACTTACATAGTTAATTATCCTAAACTGTATTAGTGAAGGGTATGAAGAGAAGGGCCATCACAGCCTCCCAGAGCACACCTTGAGTTTCTGCTGCTGCCCACACCTCCCACATACCAGCTAATGGCCACTTAAAAAATATTAATCATCCTACTAATATAGTGCCGCCCCAAGCTGTGCCCTGCTCCAGGAGATCTGTGTTAGAGCTCATATTGCAAAATAAATGGTGCAACTCTTCCTGTTGCAGGACTGATCATAAACCAGGCTCACTAGTTAGCAGGCGCTGCTTACAAGTGTTCCTGTGTCAAGCCCTCCTGTCAGCTGGGTCCTAAACCTTCTTGCTGGAATCCTAAAATGCCCCAAACACTAGAAACAGCCTCATTTCTGTAGCATAAAAACACTCTGAAAACTAGGTAGAAAACAAAACCAAAATGAATTTAAAAGCTACATGTCTACTCTACTGAATTCAATCTACTTCTTTGAGTACTGGGAATTAAAGCTTCATCTTAGTTCTGTTACCGAAATCAGCATCACGGATCTAAGAGCATAACTGCAATGCTCTTTACTGAGAAAGTCCAAAATGGGAACAAAGTTGTATCAGTTTCCTACGGAAAACTGTCCTCTTCTGAGGCACAGAATGTCTCTTAGAGGAGATTTTATCAAATCAATTAATACTGAAAATAATGACTTGGTAACAATGCTCTAATTGGGGGCTTAATTTACACAAATGTAATGCCAATACTAGAAAATCAGGGTAGCTCCACTGGAGTCAAAGCCCAAATGAAACTCTAAGCTGACAGTCGCACCTTTTCTTTCTATGTAAAACCAAAGTGATTTTTAAAAGACAGACAAATTTCTCCAAAGTCGTCTTCTAGCACCTCTATGAAAAGTCAAGTCAAAGCAAGCCCAAACAGCCCATGCCCATTTCTCCCAGCAGATGATATTGGCTTTATGTAATGGCTTTCTCACACCCTACTCCCATCTCTCCCTTTACTGGGAAAAATGAGTCAGCAAAGTCCAAAAGGGATCCGAAAGAACAACCCCTGCAGGTTTTCAGCTGGGCCTGGGCCCAGCTATGACTCCGGATCAATTACATATGCAGGATATCACATACATAACACGCACACCAAAAAAAAACCCTGACCAAGTCTGGCTCTGCTTCTATGTTTTGAGGCTGTGTTTAGTCCTTAAGGACCTAGTCCATCTCACATGTGATATGATAACCACAAAATATTTAATGTTAAATTATAAATCTGCGGTGCTGGGACTAGAAAAATACCCAAAGGCCTGGAAATGCCTTCGTTTCCACAACATAAAAATATTAAACTACTTGCTCTGAAATCCAGGTAGGAGATTCTATTATAAAATACAAGCCTAAAGAATGGCACTTGCCCAGAAACATGGGGTTGAAATCCAAATGCTGACAAATCCTAAACTGCAAAAGTGCAAAGGGGCACGACAGCATGGCTGGCTGGGTCATGGACTGCTCTGTCTGGCCAGGAGCGAACACGTGGTCTGTCCTTTCACATAAGTTTGCCAGGGAAGAACTTTAAAGGTAATTTCTTTGACAATCCATCCTTTTTATGTTAAGCAACTGCAGGACCATGCAACGGGGAGCCCCATTAACTGAGAGAAAGAACTTCTCTGTAAAAGTGAACTTTTGTTGACCTTCTCTCAAAGAAAATACTTTATCATACTGGAGTGGAGGCCTCCCAGGTGTCATGGCGAGGCTCGGACCAGGCGGGATTCCATTGTCCCTATTAGGAGAGCAAGCTTTGATTTTCGATAATCCATCCTTCAGCTTAGCTGGGCTTTGTTAGCTTAGAATGCCATAAACAAAGACTCCCCAAAAGGCAAATCCAGCTATAATTGTTTAATAAAAGTAAATCAAAAGGCTCTAAATTGAAAGCACCCAAGCTTTGACAAATTTCTGCTTAGCTCCAGTTAAATATAAGCATCCAACATTTACTGGTCCACAGGGCTCGAGGCAGCAGCCAAAATAAAAGCAGTAATAATTTCCACGAGCAGCACAACTCAGTTACCTCATAAGGTCCAGGAAGCACAGATGCCAAATGTAACAAAAAACAAAGCCAATTTTACAGAGCTATTCCAGAAAATACTCCTCTGCTCTAGTGAATTTGAAATCTGATTCAAAGAAACTCCAGACTTCTGTCCACAAACTGAACTCAAGGCAGAGGCAAGCACTACATGAGAGTTCAGTAATGAACTGATGAGCTTCTTTTAGTATTTCCATTTCAAAGCCATCAAAAACTATCTCCAGTAAGAAAAGACTGACCCTTCCAATATTCCTTTAGTTATTCTTTCTGGAAGTCTTTGTAGGCATCTCTCTGCCCATCTGTATTACAGAATAATTGAGGGTGGAAGGTCTGCAGATCTTCTAGCCCCATCCACTGCTCCAACATGACACTATCAAGGATTACTAAACATGAGATAAACAAAGAAAGCTGCATTCTGTGACACCTTAAGACAAAGCCCAAAGGCACAATGAAGTAAGCACTGAAGGGGGCATTTATAGTTTCAGCACAGGTTCTCCCTCTCTTCTCCACAAGCATTTTCTGCCAGACACTACAGCATGTCCTTCATGTCCTAGTCACACCAGGCTTTTCATTAAGCACTCTTTGTACCAGCTTTTCTAACACAGACAATGGCAGAGCCTCTGGTTTTAGAAAGGTGACGTGAGTGGCCCTCCGGCTGCGGGACAAGGCAGTGCTTGTATTACCAGAGTCCTTTGGGTCCCGGGACCCAGGTAAGCAGCATGGTGGCACCATCCCTGTCCCCATCGGTGACCCCAGACACCCCAGAGCTGGTCCCTGTGTCCAGATTGGGAACAAGGCTTTCGCATCTTGCTGCTGAACTGTTGTACCACAACCCTGAACGTGGTCAGGCAGGAGAAGAAGCAGTGTGCCTTGGCAGATGGTTTTGTATTTATCCTCTTGAAATATCTGCACTGGAACTGCAGCACACACACCACATGCCCAGAGGACAGAGAAGGTTACACACCTTCAGGTGTGCACACAACAGTATTGTGCTTCTGAATTATTCAGGCTGGGGGAAAAGTCACATTATTAAGAAAAAGTAATAACCATCATACAAGACATCTGTGTGTATTCGTGAGCCACACGTGCACCAACTCTTCTCCTTCCTGAGTCCCAGTACAGTTTCCAAGTCCTTTGTCTAAGCATAAACAGCACCAGCCATCCGCCTCCATAATGGAAGCTTCACTTGACTTTATGGGAGCAGACCTTGCTGAAGAGAAGTAGCTCCACTCATGAGCATTAATAGCTTATATATCAAACACCCTCAAATGAGAAACAAAACCAAAGCTCGAAAACCCTTTCACCATGTTTTGCATTGTAGCATCTGTCGTTTTCAAAACTAAGTCAGAATAAATGTGGTAATTTCAGTTGCCTGCATGTGGCTGTTGATGAGTGCAGAGAAATATTTCCAAATTAAATGGATGAACATCCATGTGGCTAAAGTAGTACAAATAGGACCAGGCACAGCTGGTACTTTGTCTCCTAACATGGAGATTAGTGTCATCAGCCAGGATACACAAGCCCAAAATGCAGTAATTCTGCTAAATAACAACTGCCTGCCAAAGGGCTTGTGTATTCCCAGCACAGCTTTAAACCTCAAGTCATCACCAACATCTGAGGCAACAAGGTGGCCTTAAAAATGCAGTTCAGACTTTCATCCTCTCCACTGTAGGAGGAGGAGACCTGCTTCCAACTCAGGTTACCTATGTGCCAACTCACAAGCAGTAGCAAGACACCCAGCAAAGTACTTCATAATATTCTCCTTTTTCCTTTAACTATGCCAGCAACCCCTCAAACATCTCTCACCTCTCTGTCACTTTCCTGATTGATCAGTTCAGGCAGCAAAACTCTTTTGTTAAAACAAACAGGAACATGACTTACACCTACAAGGTCAGTCACCAAGAACATCATTCATCTGAAAAAGTACTAACAAATTCTTTTAAATCCATTTGGACTAAATTAATAATCTTACTCCAATAATGCTCACAAATGCAGTCAGCACTTTCCCATGAAAGGTAAGTGAATATTCTCTGAAGACTGATACACCAGGTAGACCTCATCTGCTCATCAGATACATAAATGGTTGTGGCAAGCAAAAGGGAACAATCTATTCCCAGGCAGAGGTACCCTATTCTCCTCTGAAGAGCCAGAACTGCTCCAAAGCAGTTAATGCCTGATGATGCTACACCATGCAAGAGGGCTAAAAGGGTTTAGAAATGAGCACCCACAGTGAACAGAGAACATTACAAAAGGCAGCAACTGCAAGCCTGTCGCAGGGTCTGTATGTTAGCTTGTGATTCTTCCCCACCTTGGGCCAGTCCGAAGTGGGTCCTCTCTCAGGAGTGGCAGTCTTGTGGGAGGTCTCACTACAGAAAGGCAAATCTTCAGGACTGTCAGCCAGTGGTCAGATGCCAAGAGGAATTCAGCCAGAACAGGAGGTGACCAGCTAAAAAAACACTGGCACTGAATAAAGCATCTGTAGTGTTCTCATTTAGCCAACAGTTGCAGTGCTCTGGTCACTGTCTGTTTGCTCCTGTCTGTACAACCAAACTTTTCCTTACAGGCCACAAAAATATGCTTGTTCAAAAATTGACACAAAGGCCCTTAGTCACATAGATCACCAGGCATATGGAAACACTACAGCAGGTTATTCACAAGGCCACAAGAGGTTTCACCCTTTCTCTGACTTAGGAATCAAGACAGGAGTGAGGGGAAGCGAACTACTGACACATCAGTCCCCCATATGTATCACCACATGAGCCAGGACACACAAGGAAGTGTTTTCATCTCTCCTCTGAGACATTTCTAGTCTCTTCCAAAGCAAATGATGTCCTCTCTGTGGTACTGAAATACAAATTCAGCTGCAACACCACTGGCGAGAATAGGAAAACAAGAACTGGATGCCAAAGTGCAGCAGCAGGAAAAGCTCTCTCCAGTAAATATGTATCACACCAATGTCATGAGGACCCTTCAGAATGGGTGAATCCACTTACAGCTCCAGTCTTGCTCAGTGTAAGGCTCTCTTCTTAAGGGCATGAAAAATGGGCTGAGGTTAAGATAAAGGATAGCACATGACAATGACAAGCTCAGCCACTACACTGAAGCTGGGCATGGTACCTAAATGAAAGTGTGCACATGTACATGCACATCCATGCAGGAAAGCAACCACAAACAGAACATCTGAGGCTAAACCATGATAACATCCTGCCTCAAAGGGTGGCTGCAGCCTTCAGTGCAATCTAGGAACAGTGACTTTCATACACACAGGCACACTGGAAAACCCCGATGCAGTGGAACTTCCTTTGCTGACAAAGCCCAGACATCACAGGGGACAGAACCTGGCTCAGCAAGGATATAAGGATCCCATAGTCAGAGATACTCTTAACATACCAGTTCAGACGACTAAAAGCAGTAAGTGCATTGCTACAAAGGGAGATGGGAAATGCATTCACTTCTGGTTCCTTTCTGTGAAGCACAGTTAATACAAGCATTTAGGAGCTTAAAAAGAATAACATTTTACTTGAAATACAAATCAAACTGGTTCGGAAGCTGCTACTTCTTTGGAGAGGAATAAAATTAGATTTGTAGAAAGACTTTTTTAAAGGATGTTTTATTTTGTTTGATAGTCACATGGAATATTAGATACTAAAATAAATCTTAAAATGCTCTGACACAGAGTTATGCTATTTAAGGATAAGCCTGGATTATTTGCGGAAAGCTGGGAAAACCCAGCAAAAGTAAGTCTCTGCCAGCAGCTGACTAACTAGTTCTGAAGGGGGACAGATGAAAGAGCACTTTGTAAATTTATATTCTGAAATACACTGGATAAACAGATTTAAACTGAGACAAGTTATGAAATGGCTGGGAGACCTCAGAGGTTAGTTCAAAACTCACTAAAGGTAGTGGATTTCTGATCAGGCCCTTATGAATGAAGATCCTTCCTACTATGGCAGAAAGCTGAGGCCATACTTTAGCAGAGTCTCCAACACCACAAGAACTGGCAGTTAAAACCAGATCTGAATTAGATCAAGACTTTCTGGCTAGTAATTTCCAGCCACAGCTGAAGGAAGCCAGGCATCTTCTGCCAGAAGATGAATGATTTATACCCATGAAGTCACCATCTCAAGTTATTCCTATCCTGACAAGTCTCAACTGAGGCTTTCTTATTGGCAATCTTTAATTGATAAACTAGTCTTATTAGTTCATTGTCTTTCTACCCACTCACTTGTATGCAGGCCAAAGTATTGACAGCAAGGAGTCCTCTCAGTAAAGTGCTTATAGGGAGGGCCCCAGTGGAGGAGTTTCCCAGGCAGGGCTGAATACAGAGAGACAGAAAGTTTCTCTGCAAAGATCTTCCACTGTTCTAAATAAGTGATTCAGTGAGGCTTTACTATCACAGTCCAGAATTGGGGTGATTGTTCTCACTGTAACAACTATCTTTCTTATACCAAGATGAAACCCCTCCTGATGCAACCTGCACCCACTGCCCCTTGCCTTCACCATGTGGCTCCTTGTAAAGACCTTCCCCAGTCTGTGTGTGTCTGTCTTGAACTGCAGAGATAGACACAGTTCTCCAGGCATTGCCTCACAAGCACCGAGTGGAGTGTGGAGATCAGAAACCTTACTGGGAGGAGAGGGCAGGATAAGAAAGAAAGGTTAAAAATACTATCTACCAAGATTAGAGTTGCTGTTATGTGAATAGTGAGAAAACGACCCATCCTGCCTAATAGTTGAATCTCAATCTATGAGGCTTTTTTGCTTTTATGGCTCTCTGTCTGCTTCATGCCAGTGTGAGCTGCAAACCATAACTTTAATAGCTTCAACCAAAGACTTATGATAATATCAGATACTGTGGATGATGAGCAAATAACAGCAAAAATGTAATGAAAAGTATATATTTATGTCCTTGCTATTAAACCCAAAGCTATAAACATTGACAGCCCTAACAGCAGCAGTTTCTATTGTCATTGATTAATGCCTTGTTTTGAAGAACAAGGGGAAGGTTAAAAGAAGAAAGAAACAAAGAGACATTTTTTGCTTCTCTCAATCTGAAAAATCACACTGGCTGTTTTAAGTACAACCTGCATTTCTGGGACATTTTCATATAAGGCAAAATGCCCAGCAGTGGAAATGGAGACAGAGAGATCTTTAAGGGCCTTTGAATCATACCACTATACACATGAAAACACTAATTAACCAATGACCATGCTCACTAATGTGCACACTTCAAGTTTGCTTCTTATGTCCTTTCCATCAGCATAATTCTCAGCTGACAGTGCAGCTACCCACCATGTATTCACTGCAAAATAAGGTTTCTTTTAAGTCTTTGGTAGCTATTGCCTCAAAGACTGAAAAAGTCAGCTCAGACGAATCAATGCAAAACACTTGCATGATAACTGCTGATGAAAGAATATCTTCTGCCTATGATGGCATCAGGGATGCAGACAACAGCTTAAAACTTAGAAGAACCTTCCATGTCTGCCACAACTGGCTCTGCACCTGGCTCCATCCACCGTAATACCATTTTTTCCCCCCTCCCTCCCTAGCTACACAATTAGAGGATTATGTTTTTTCCAGTCCAAGCCTTATCTCCACATCTGGTTCTGAATGGAAAGAATAAGGTCACACACTCAACATTTCTGGAATGCCACTTCCAACCTGATAAAAGTTTCATTTCTTCTTCTGCTCTGATGTAATGTTCATACAAACTTTGCTGAGAAAGCAGAAAAGATTTGCACAATTCTTCCCTCCAGCACTGCTCCCCCTTTCCTGAACTCCTCTTTTAACCTCCTTTCTCCGGCACCATACAAACACACCACCTGATAACCACCCAGGAAATCCAACATTGCGCCCGCTTGAGATTTCCAGCACAAAAGAGCCTAGAGGCTCTCTTTTTAATCATTTTAGATTAAAAAAGAAACACAGGGAGAAAAGAAAAGATCTAACTAAAGCTATATAAGACAGCAAGTCTGAGACTCAGAAAAAAGGTAAGTCTGTGCCATTTCCTGAAGACAGACACTGTGCTCTTAAAACACACGACCTGGCACTGCCCCAGTATTACACACAGCATATTATACTAGCAGTTCATCAGTTCTCCTGCCAACCCACAGACCCTTCTCCCATTAAAAAGGCATCAGCTCTTCGCTCTACTGACATTTGCCATTCCCCAAACCCCTGAGCCCATCCCTTCAGCCTAGACACTCACTGCCTTTTTCCAGGTAGCCACCCTGGACATTAGCCTGACTCACTTCAGTTTCACACCTTCTCTCAGCTCTAATAAGCTCAGGCAAAAATGAATTTTCCTACATAAGAAGGGTTAAGAATGTGATATTTTTGGTGAAAAGCCCAATATTTTTTATCTATTTCTCCTGAATATCACAAATGCTCATTGTGCCATGCTATTGTATATTGTTATTTACATGCACTGTTCCCACACTGGGAGCAAAGATGCCCGGTTCTATGGGCCTTCACCATGGCTTTGTGCTACTCCTTAAGGCAACTGGTGTGATGTTTTCTTCTTTCTTTTCTTTTTTTTTAATAACCTGGATTGTTATTATTATTGCTGCTGTTGTTGCTAAAGAGCTCTAGGGGGAGATGTGAAAATAGTCTGCTCCCTTGTGTAATGCCTGAAATCAAACCAGAACACATCAGGCCGACACTGCCTGCCTGTTATTGCCTGAAAGCTTGTTATTAAAAACAAACACAAACAACTACTGCACCACCCGTATTTCACCTCCCCCAGAATGGAAGGGCAATTTAATCTAGTGGTGAAAGACATACAGGACTTCAGACTCCTCACAGCAACTCGGGCCAGCCAAGATCACCATCTGCATTTACATCCCAGTCTCTTTGGGATATAGGAAATATGGAGAGTACCCAGCCAAAGCAAATCCCACTCGCTTATGCAGTTCTGTATGCATACTGTTTGCACTGGAGAATGGCAGATCACTGGATAGCAGAAGAATTAATACAAAACAACTTCAGGAAATGTGTATATAAATTCTTTCACTTGAAAAGCAGTAGAATAATAAATAATAGAATAATAAATTCTGAGCTCTGAAATGTGCTTTCAAAAGCCTGTCAAAGTAAAACTCTCCTGTAGCATCACAACAACAGCTGAACCAGTTTTGTATAACGTATCGTAATCATCTGAGGATTCATATCTGCAGAAGACGTCTTCAAATCCAGAAACCAATGTTGCAATGCTTTGTGCACCGTTTAGAAAGCGAGAGGCTCACCACCCACAACACACAGGTTTTCAGCACAACCCCTCCCTCAAGAAGCAAATGTCACTCTCCGTCTTGCTCGGTGCCCTCACAGGCACCTGAAGAACCTGACAGAGCACTACAGCGGCAGCTATTCTGATCAAAGAGAACTCCACAGTGTGGCCTCCTAACAGAAAACTGAGAATCGCTTCTTTTTGGACCTGACAAACACTGATGCTGGAAGTTCTACATTTTATTAGTCTTTACATAAAGAATTTTTTTCCCCTCCTCCTGCCACCCAGCCTGGAAAGAGCAAAGGCTGAAGAGCCGCTTTAATCTCTGTGAAACACTCTCAGTTGAGACTATAGTTCGATATTTTTAAAACTGTCAGCACCAAAATCGAGATTTTCTCCACAAGAAATGCTTTTAAAATACCAAAAGGGCCACTCCAGGGAGAACTGCTATCATGAAATAATTATGCCCTTTTGGAATACGAATATGTGACTGTGCTTTATGGATTAAAGCAACACCTCACATGAGCTACAGCAGAGCAATGTCTCCTGTTGTGCTTTTCTGTTAAACACAGGAGGATTCCTGTCCTTCCTCTCCCATTGCCAGAAGATGGCTCAGGCACCTTAGTGAAAACTGTGTTCCCAAGAATTCTAGGAGAACAAATAGTTGGGATTTTCTTACTCTACAGCCATTTGTGTTTGTGTATTTTTAATGAATCATTTTGGCTACTCATTCAGGTAATAGTTGTATGTGATCTGGTATTTGCAGATCACCTCATTACCAGACAACCCTTTCACTGCTAAGCAGGTAGCTAACATGACAGGAGCTTTACTAAATGGAATCTGAACTGCACATCACATCATGGGTGCAGAGAAGCGTCAGGACTGTTTTCTGTGGGATCAGGCAGAGGTCTTTCACAACTGCAATGTCCTTACAAGTCAAACAGTTTGGTTTCACAGAGGCAAGTAACTCAAACTCCCAAGAGAATATCCAAGTAGACTCAAAAACACTGTCAGCTGTATGTGAGGGAAGTACAGCTCCAAATCCCCATCACTTGCACATCTTCACCCTACTGATCATTTCTAGGAGTTCACATAAATACACACACAAAATAGTGCCTTACCTATCTTGTTGTGTGTGCATATACAGAGTAGTTGTCGTGGTTTAAGCTGTAAATCAGCCACGCAGTTTGTTAACCCACCTCCCCCTCCTAAAAGAGCTGCCGCAGTT
>JANRGW010003404.1:0-50988 GCA_024733675.1 Psilopsiagon aymara
TGGGAGGTGCTCCAGTCCCATGATCATCCTCATGGCCTCCTCTGGACTTGTTCCAACAGTTCCATGTCCTTTTTATGGAACTGAGGACACCAGAACTGTACACAATACTCCAAGTGAGGTCTCACAAGAGCTACTCGATTTCTTCCACTGCTGACAAACTAGACTATAACTGTGAACAAACACTATTATTTACTGGTGTTAAGAACTCTGAAAATAAAGGTAAATGGCAGCTTTCAAAGAGCCCAGCTCAACAAAAGATCAGCTTTCCTGCCACAAAAGCACTATAAACGGTCATGGAAACTGCGGTGAATCTAACCAGCTCCTACAGTCTGTCATTTCTAATTCCAGCCCACAGTGTTTGAAAAACATGAAAAGGCAATGAGCCCTGAAGGTGTAGGATAACAAGAGGCAGCAAGCCACAGCCCCCTTTACCTGTACAGATTAACAAAATGCTTCCCCAGGGACAGAGCTCCGGAGTGCAAGTCCAAAATTGATGCCTGGGCAAGGAAACAAGAAAACAGGAAAAATGAGCATGAAAAGGTTTTATCATTATTTAACTATGACCTCTCATAACTGCCCCAAGCTGGCTCTCACTTTTCACATCCTTCCAAGTAAGAATATCAGTTTCTAGCATTCGGATTCACATACTAACGCTTACTTTACAATTACAAACCTCCTTCAGTTTGCTGTAAGTGCATAAAATATTAAAGTACAATGAAAAAAGCACAGAACTTCTGTGATTCAGATCTGACGAAGAATTGCCAGAGCCTTCCTCCATGGGCTACGAGGAAGATGCTGTGTTCCAAGATCCCTCCTTGAAGACATTTCCCTTCCACACAAAGATGACTAATTTTCCAATATTTGTGAAGCACTCAAATAGCAGCACTAATATTTACCTTGCCCAACATTTGTTATTAAAACTTCTCCTCCACCATGAGTTCCTGTATACTTCTCATATTTAATATGGACATAAAAGTCTGTTTAAAAGAACAATTATAATTCTAAGGCTTACTCGAGCCAAACTTCTTCGCCCCAATTTCTAAACCACTGTAAAAGAAAACCAGAAGGAAAAGCTTTTACAAATGAAAATTCAATCTATTTCTTTATCCAATTCAAGCTAAACACTTCTGCTGAGCGCCCGACCAAGCTCAGAAGATTAGGATTCCGATTTGCCAGGAGGGAGAGCTACCTCTCACGTCTCTAAATTCTCTCTCTAAATCAAGTCAAGTACACTTTTGTATGTCCCTTGCTGTCCACAAAATACATGTTTGTTTTGCCTCTGTTAACCAGTACTTAAAAATACGACTGCCTAATAGCTGGCTTATTTATTTATACTGGAAATATCAAGTAGCAACAGTTAATTAACTTGACCAGCACCAAAGTAATGACATCTTTGATATCCGGGTATACACACTCATCTTGGATTTTGGCATTTCTTGATGCATGACATACCATTCCCATTATCCTAACAAAATCCAAACAGCAATAATACCAGTAGGTAGCTGCCTGGAAAGAATGATGCCTTCCATCTTCCCAGCAACAGGAACTTCTAGGTGCGGTTGGAACAGCACTGTTTGAAGCCACTTTGCCTCGATACCCTAATGCAGCCAGGCTGGTGAATGAGCCGCAGCAAATCACCAGTTCAGAGGCATGTGAGAGCTGCAGCGCAACAGTTCCGTGCTCACCCTTGGTCTCAAAGCGCTTTTCTCCCACCTCCTCTGGATCATGTTGGAGGAAGAAACTCATGAGAGTCTCAGTTAAAGACAGTTGCTGCAGGCTCAATTGAGCTTCAGAGGTAAATCAGGGGAACTGCACTAAAGTCCGCTTCTGAAAGCAATATAACAACTTTCCTTTAATAAGCCCACCCAAACAATTCCATCTACCCCTCTGAAAACATACAAGGCAACGAGCCATTCAGGTGGATATAGTATGAGCTTTTCAGACCCCCTCTTCCCACAGCTCTCCAAACCTTCAGAGGACTGTTAAGGAAACAAGCTCTCGCACTCCTGCATGGGCAGCTCCTGCAGTAAGCTTTACTCAAGCTTCAGCAGCAAAATATTTTCATTTATTGGCTTCTGGTTCTGTGCAATTGTCTAAGCTACAGCGCAAAGCAGTTCAACTGCTCCCAGGGAGCTTTGAAAACATGGTTCTGATCACACTAAAGTGGAGAAGCAACAGGACATCTGAAAAGATTAATTTAACCCAAACCCAAATGGTCTTTCAAATACTTCCAAACTGCTTCCCAAGCACATGCATTTCTTCTCACTTCCCAAGCTCCAGGAGGTTACAGTTGGGAAGATGCAAAACAACCAAATGAATCAATGAAAGACACCTCTCAAGGAGCATTCATAGCTTTAAAGACAATAACCAAGATGTAAACCTAGAAAAGCCAGATGAAGACTGGAAAGGGAATCTGGAAAAGAAAGAATATTCTTAAGCGTTGTTTCAGACAGGGAAAACAACTGAATGTCAAACAGACAAGGACTTGATTAGGCACGAGCACAGAGCTATGTAACAGCCACCTTGAACAGAAAGTGAAACATTCATTTTGGCCTCTGCCAGTTCAGAACATTAAACATTTGCAGCATCATTTCCTACACTATGAAAAACACCTCAGTGGAAACCTGAGTCAACACTGGTACTTCAAGTTTAGCTCTCCGAACAAAGGTCAGCCTGCAATCCAGGTGAGCGGTCCCAGGCTGAAAGCTCCATCCAAGTTCTCTGAAGATGGCAGGAATGCTGCAAACAGACATACCCAAACACCTATATCCAAGAGGCTTGTCCAAAGAACTTCCATATAAAGTACACTGAACTTCCTTCAAAAAAATCAAGCACAAACATACATTCTTGTGGGCTTTCAGTATTGTTCGTCCCACATCCACCACTCTCACTCCTAGAAATTCAAGTGGAACATGCAACTAACCGTGACTTCTCAGCATACGGCAGAAAGGATCAATTTCCCAAACTTTCAAAGCTCGATGGGCCCTGCCTCTGATCCTCACTAAAAGAGGTTGGTAACCATTAAATTATAGATTCACTTCTACAGCAATCCCCCCACCCTTAAAAAGTTTTAAATGCTACTTTAACAGAAAACAGCAGAAACTGCACAAAAAAACACCACAAAAGCTTGTTTCTGTTTGTGCAGAGGAGCTGGTAGCACCCCAAACCTTCCCACTCCTCTTGCAGGAACGTTTACACACTCAGAAGAGGGAAGAGCAATGGAGGTTTCACATGGCCAACTCCTGAGCAGCAACAAACTGGTTCTCTCTACAAGGCAGGCTTTGACAGGCTCTCAAAACAACCCCACCTTGAAACCCCTCTCCAGCTTCCTAGAGTCAAGTCTAGATAATCACACCAACACACAGCTGTAAGTGAAGTGAAAGACATTGCCAAGTGCTATCGGGAGGCTAATCAAGAAAGAAAACTGCAGTCTGTAGGAGAAGTATGAGGTAAGACAAGCATTACGCAGAGGCTTTATCTTCTTGCTGGAAGAAAAACCTCACAGAGCTGAAAGCATTTTGAGGACTTCAGAGGCTGGCTGGGAGGGCTGAAAGCAGAACAAGGAGGCATATGGCCTAGAGAACCACTGCTCTATACATGGGTCAGTGGGCCCACACCAGAAACCTTCGTTCAGCAGTATGGCTATATAGGTTGTTTGCTTCACCCAGCGATTAAGAACTTCAGTTTTCCCCTGCAAAAGGGAGGTTTAGGTGGCTTTCCTGCCAGTTTTGCTGCAACACAGGAAAGAGACTGCTGCTGACTGGTTGCAAGAAGGGGCTTTCTTTTCTGGGGCTTCTGAATAAGTGCCAATAGGTGTCTGATGATACTAAATAGTCTCATTTGCACTAGGGAGATGTTATGAAGGCAGTGCCTACAAAAAAGTGAATGAATGAGTCATCACCAAAGTGATAATGCAAGCAAGGACAGTACAAGAAAGTATTAGGTAGGGAAAGAATCTTAGAATCATTTAGGTTGGAAAAGGAAATGTCATTGTCTTTAAGAAACTTAAGCTGAGGCAAACATCGTGAGAACTAACGTTCTTCATTCAAAAATGTGGGCTGCAGAGTATAAAACTATTTTACAGAGACATAGGAGGGAAAGCAGCATTCTGGTGGAGAAGATGCTCCTGCGTGGCTTCTGTTTGAAGTCAGACTAGAAGATTACAACAGCCTCTTCCAGCCTCGCTCCCTGTCTAAGGACAAACAAATTTAGGAGAAAATAAAAAGTAAGAGCAGAGGCAAGCCCAGCAAGACAAGTGGGACATCACTCCTGGGAGGCTTCAGTAATGCAGGGACGTCCCTGAAAAAAAAGGATGGAAAAGGAAAGGAGTTCATGCACTATACTTCACTGCTCCAAGTAAGCTGAAAGGGGAGCAAACAAAAGGAGAGAACTGAGAGTCAAACTGCAAGTTTAGGTCTTTAATAAATTATATCCACACAAACACAAACCCACTTCTGTGAATTCAAAAGAAGCATAACAGAGGGGGGGAGAGATATCAGAAGTGTTGCTTACAAAGGGGTTAAGAGGAAATCAGAGTAAAAGAGCAGTCTGCACCCTAACAGCAATCTGAGGAAGTTTTATTTGGAACAGTGGAGAGATCAAAGTGGCTAAAGAAAGAATTAAAAAACACAAACAAGGAGTTATTGAAGGAATTCTTAAGGAAGAAGATCAGTCTTAGAACAACAGAAATAACTGCCCAGAATTATCCGAACACTCTCAAGCCAAAGAAATTTCAAGCAACAAGCCAGACCTCATCCAACAGGCTGGAAGCTTGAGCAGCATACAGGCAAAGGAGCGAGGTGGAGTTAGACTTGAAACATTTTGTATGTGATGTAGAAAAGAGATTTGAAAAGATAAAAGGCTCAACTGAAGAAAGTTTAATCTCTACATCATCAGCACACATCTAACAGTATTTAATGATACCTGGGAGTGAAGATGCACTACTGGGAACACACCATGACATTGGGAATACAAGCACGCACATTAAAAAAGAAATGACAACCACAGAACAGGGAGAAAGAGGCATAAAAGAAACTAGATGAAGAAGTTGTATTCAAAGGCTTCTCTTAAGCAAGCCCTCCTGGACCACTGGTCAGCCCTTGGTTCTGGCATCTCTCAGTGCGTATACACTGGGTGAGGAATCAAAGCAACTTTCTTCTTGGACCCTTCCCTGAGGACTAACAGCATGCAATAACTTGCTCACATTTACTGATGCTGAGCAATGTGACAAGGCTTTGATCAGAGCTCAGACATCTCAACGGACACTGGATTTCTTAAGAGACTTATTTTATTAAAGCAACAGAATCTTCCTCCCCTCTCATTTCCCTTCACTTAAAAAAACAAAAAGCAAAAAAAACCCCACACACAACCAAAAAAAACACTCACAATGATGCTTCCAAAATGGTATTTACCTCACTTCATGCCTCTTTCAAGCTTTCTCTGCCTCAGTATCCCCAGTTCCCTGATCCCCAGCTGGAGGTTAGCTTTCTGTGGTCCAAATCCATAAAGGTTTGTGTCTGCCCTTCTAATCCCTCTTTGTGGAAGTCTAATGAGAAATCACAGGTAGGTCCCAAAAGAACAGGATAGGAAACCCGTTTGACAGCACGAATGCCAGGAGTGAAGCTGGAGGTCCCCACAGGCACAGTAATTCAGACCAAGTGGTACAATATGCAACCACAGAACTGAATAGGGATCATCTCAGGGATTCTGACAGAACTGAACAGAGAAGTTTAAATAGACGGTAGATGGACAACACTGCTGAAGTTTCTCAGGTGTAATTTTTGCACATCTTTCTCAGCAATCACAAGGATGACAAAAATCTTCGGTTTCAAAGAAAAACTTCCTCCTAACACATTCCCTAAACCAGCAGGGGCCTAAGGAAGTTGATGTGTTCACAAATACTCGAGAAAACGTCTGTTCATACACAAAACCATCCTAAGAACAAAGATGGGGGAAGGAATGAAAATAAGCATCCATATTAAAAATGAAACCAAATCCACTTCTCTTTCAAGCGCATTACTCAGGGGTTGGCTGAGGATATTACACAGCATTTTGTGTCACTAGACAAGACCAATTTTCACATGATGCTGCGAACCAGTGCAGTTCAGTTTCAGAAGTCAGACTTGTGCAGTTCTGCTATGGTAACTGTTGCCAGAGGGAGAAGACAAAACCAGTTCAAGAGAGGCACCAGAAACAGCAAAGCTGAACAATAGGAAATCTCAACTGTATTGCAGAAGTCATGATTCCACTGCAAGCAGAAGCGTTAATGGGAGATAAAATAACTTCCCAAGCAAATTTTTTTCCCCCAAATCTGAATGTAAGGAAAAATTCTCCACCTCCTTCAGCCCCCAAATGATCAATAATCTTGCTTTCACAGTAGAAGAATGTAAAAAGTAACAGGACACTGCTCACCCCTCCATCAGATCCTCCCAAGGACAGTCCCCTCTCTGCTATTCTGCAGGCAAAACAACAACCTCAGATGAGAACTGAAGTCTGATTACGTTGTCCTTTAATGTCATTATTTACAACATGTAACTTCAATAAGTGCTTTTTGATGCATCAGGTAACCCAAATGAGTTAAGAGAAGCTGTCATTTATTGGAAACTGAATCTTGCAGCCTATTATGAAAATAAAGTATCTTAGCTTGTAGCCCCCTTCCATAAATCCCCAATACACCCCCAAGTCTTTCAAATTCATTCTGGCCAAGCAAGGTTAAACACAGAAACACCCCCAGATCTTGATTCTTAGGAGCAGGACAAATAAGCCTGGACAATGCAAAAAACCTGTACCAAAAAAATCAGGATTCCAACTGAATTTGAAAGGAGAGTGGTCAGCCCAACCAGTGAGCCAGCTCTTACACAAGCTGCACATCACTTTCAGCATGACAGTGGTAATCCCCACTGACATGATTATCAAATGCAAATCACACTCAGAGAAGCTGGTAACTTTTCTAACTACATAATTTCACAGTGTCCCCTACGATTTGATTAAAACTCACCACTCGATGCTCATAGAGCACTCCAGGGTCAGCACCAGCTCAGAATTACCCAGAAACCCAGCTGAAAGGAGGTTTATGCTGTTCTGGTTTTAAAGGCCAAATGGAACAGAAGGCCGAGTGAAAATCCTTTGAAACATACTTAATTGGTTTTCCTTTCTTCTCTACAACACTCATGTCCAACAGAGCTCCATAGAGGCAGACTCTATGGAAGAGAACTGCCTCCATTAAAGCAAAACCAGAAAAAAACACTTTAATAAAGAACACTAACTGTTGTAACCTCCACCTTCAGCTAAATGTGCTCTGTGCTACACCTTAAACACTGGCACACTCATTAAAATGCTCCTAAAAGTCTGAAGAGCTAAAAGGAAAATTACCTACGGATCCTTTCAGCTTCTTCCCTTGTAATCACTGCATCAGTCACACCTCTTCCACACTTCCTAGGTGTGCACCCTGGAACACAAAGAGGGGAGAGATTAAAAACCAGATGATCTTTCAAGCAAGGCTCCAATCAAGTCTCTGATGTTGTCCCACTCCCCTTTTGGATTCACAACATCCAGAAGGGACATTGGCACTCTCACAGAATATTTCACAACACTTAAACTACAAGAAAATTATGTCTTCATTTTGATGTGCTCTGCACGCAATCAGAGAAGACAACCCAGCCAATGTCACTGGTGATTCTACACAGACTCAAGTCCCCAGGGCTCATCTAAGCTACATCACTTTCCCTACCATGACTAGTGAGTGTAATTCATGGGAATTACACCAAGTAAGCTGACAAGTTATTTCCTGCTATGTCCATACTGAAATTCAACAGACTGGAGGTGATCTAAAAGGAAAGAAAGCTCAGCACACGAAGTATTACAGCCCTGGGGATGTGGCTGTCACACATGAACCAGAGCTTCCAGTGCAAAATGTACAACTTTTGCCTTTAAAGATAAACTGTCTCCCTGTTGATCTGAAAATAATTCTTGTAAACCTTCAGTTTCCTAAAAATCTTCACAAATTTGTTACAACCTTTGGGATTACAATTGAATTACTGTTGTTCCTTTGCGTATCTACCGTTTCAACCTAGACAAGGTGGCACTAAGAACCACTGTACTTGTGAACTGGAAAAGCAATGTCAACTTAGAAGAAGCAGTGAATTTGAACATTCTAACCATACTGCTAAGAGAATAAAAGCAGGGTATTTCACATCTGCTCAACCCCCTCCCTTCCCAAATACACGAGGAAGCAGACAGCATTCTGTATGGGGTGTCTGTACAAATATACCTTGAGGGGAAGCTTTTTATATGAGACCTTGCACAGAAGTGTCTCAAAGCACACAGCTTGTACATATGACAAGAAAGCCTCTTGAAATTCACTGCTATGACACCTAACACATGGAATTCTAAAAGCTCATGGAAAAAGCCAGCAGCATGTTTCAGGTGAAGAACATATGAAACCTCTCATGAAATTAGAAGACTGGTCCACAGGTCTTCAGGCAAGAAGAAATGCGATCAATACTGAGGCACCACAGACCTTGGGATGTCACACTTCGTACTTTACTGGGAAAGATCCATAAAGAGATACAAAGCCACAGAAGAGATGGGATGAGAGCATTCCCCGATGTCTGCCAACACACTTACTGCTGCTGAACTGAGCTTCTCTTCAAGGATTATTTGCTCATCAGAACACAAAAGGGTGGGGAGATGCTCATGGAAAGAAATCAATCAGTTCACCCATGCAAGTCAAAAGCATCCATATGCTCTGATGGAAAGCAATTACAATAACCATGAGCACAGACTGATAGAGAGAAATTCTGACACACGAGTGCTTTGTAGGAATTTCTGCTCCATCTTAGTGGATATATCTTGGCTCTGCTCGGGTGTGCTGCAAAGCCCTCCATTTACACCAGTTTCAAGAAGAAAGAAGCAATGAGCATGAGGTGTGTGGGTGAAAAGGTGAGTAGCACCAGCAACCTACCAAATACATACACTGTTTGCTTGCTTGGGAAGAGACCCTTGTTTGGTAGACGCTTAAAGTGAATCAAAGGCACCCACACCAAGCAGAGCATTTAAACACAGATCAAGGTCAGGAAACCAACTGGATGACAACACAGGTAATTCATTCTGGACACCCAGGGACATTTCACTATAAAAAAGTAAACTGCCGATATCCAAACTGTGCTTTGTCACTTTGTGACATCCTTATACCCAACAGAACATTGGGCAGAGTTTAGAGTACGTTACGTGATTTGTGATTGAGCTAAATCACAAATCTTTGAGTGGATCTTATGTTTACCAACAAAATGTTTGGGAAGGATTTTTTAGTTCTAGGAACCCACATTGGTCCCTCTCTGGCTGTTATTTTTGCATGCATCCAAGTTTAAAATTGGGTGCTGGAAGCTGTGACTGCCTCAGCCATCTGTCTCCTCTTCAGTACACAGGAAACAGAACGTAACACAGGGGTCCAAGTGCCTTAACTGCAGCTTTGTCTTCTACTTAAAGTGGTACTCAGCCAAGAACCGCATGCTGCCAAAAGAAGGATGATTCACAGGACTAAAAAGCCTCATCATGATGTTCCCCTAATGCTGTCCACTTCAAAGCAGGATATGAGGGGGGCAAAGATTTATCAGATGCCATCCCCATAACCACACTGACAGTCCAGATGCTAGACCTTTTCCCCCGCTGCTCAGAGACTTCTCTGCTTTCCACATCCACTGATGTAGTCTCTGGAAAAGAGACTGTCTCCTGGGCAGTGATCATGGATGCTTTGCACACTGACACAGTAAGTCAACACATAAGAGACCACACAGGAGTTGCATCAGACACACTAATAGCCACAGTAGGTTTAAGCAGTTCACCATGTCTCAAGACTGCAGAAAAGGCCAAGATGTGCTCACAGGGCTCAGAATGCAGATGAGACTGTGCTCACAGAACACCTTCTGCAAATTAAGTTAGGTGCTTGTCCTTGGAACGATTACACTTTTTCTTGTATGATGCATGTTTACTGGCAGGCTCTATGGAAGTAAACCCACTGCTCTGTGACACCAACTATCATATCGTTTGAAGCACACCAGAAGCTCACTGTTACCAGTTCAGTTTGAAGCAGGGACAGGTGCATAAATAAAAAGCACATCTTAACTGTGGAAACTTTACAGCTGAACATCAGGCACGGAGTGATGATAGGAATGTGCCTCCTTCTGATGCAGAGCCACCAGCTGCGGATGTCGAGCCAGAGGAAAGACAGAGAATGAAAAGCTATTGAGTGAGAGGAAGTTATTTCCAAAGTGACTAAAGCTCCGGAGCTGAACCCAGCTCGGCGGAAAGCCGCAATCCACATCTTCTGCCTCCCTAAGCTGTCAGGAGCACGTGGAGCAAAGAGCTCGGCTTCGACAGCCCAGGCAGGCTCTGCAGCTCACCACCGCCCTCTTGTGGGCACCGAGCGGGAGACGAGAACTGAAGAACGAGAGCAAAGTTCATCACGGCTTCAATGAACTACATAAAACAGACGCTCCCACGTTTCTAATATCACTGATCTCTTTCTGAAAACACAGTAGAAGGGAACACATCTAAAACTCTCTGCTAAAACCCAAACCACATTAGCTAACAAACAGTAGCCAGCAAACACCTAATTAGAAAGCTAGAATACAAACTCTCACAAGATGACATGGGTTTTCTTCTCCTGGGTTGACACGAGCCACGTCAATCGTTCCCAAACAAAGCCAAGAGAGGTCACACTTCACCCCGCAGTTCGTATCTGCAGAGCTTGCTCCCCATGACATCACAAGAATAGAGAACACATTTGTTCCTCTACCTGGGCAAAACAGAGAGCATCAGCCTAGCTCAACCACGCAAAATGCAACCTACACTCCCACTGCTCTTCATCAGAGAAGATGAAAACCTTGCATTCTTCTCAAAGATCCAGTATCAGCACTCTAAAGAAATGAGTGCCAGAGAAAATAAATACCAGTTTGACAGAAAACAGGCTCAGCTGAAAGAGAGAGAAATGCTTTGCAGGCAGCATCAAAACCTGCTACACCACTACGTATCTCGAAACAAGCTGGCATTTGTGCCACTACTTCATGGCAGCACCACGGACAACAGCCAAAATCAGTTCTATTCCATACTCTGTATGGCACTTACCCACAAACTCACCCAAAGACCTATTACAGGAATCAAGAGAGTATGAAAAGACACCAGAAACAGAATGAGCAAAAGATTTGTTTCACAGAGCCCAAACCAAGCAGTTTCAGAAGATAACTACATAAAGAATGACAGAAAAACTTCACAGAAGCAACAACTCCTGGGATGGCCCAAGAGGCCTGAATGCTTCAGGATCCAAACAATATACACAGCAAGCAGGTGCCTGGCAGGAACAGAGGGGGTCTGCGCTGTTAATGTGGTTTAACAGACATCAATCGACAGTTACGGTCCTCTGGAAACTCCATTATCCCACTTCAAACAATCCCATCCAAATACCTTCAAATCTCCTGTGGCTGTCGTAGTCCTCGGAGCAGGGGATCTCAATGAACTTGTCCTGCAGGTTCTCTCGGCAACGGGCCAGCACCTCAGTGACTCCGTCCTCAGCACCCAGGTACCTCCAGCTCACAAGGGCACCAATGGCAGCAGAGGCAAGGAGGAACAATGCCCTCAGCCACCTCCACCGTGACTCCTGCTGGCCTCGGCTCCTCTTGGCACTGGGGAGGGAGACAGGGACAGCTCCAAGTAAGCAAAAGATCCACTCCAGAGCCCGTGATGGACCACTCCAACCACTCACTATCAGACCCCTATATTCAGCACTGGTGAGGCTGCGCCTCAAATCTTGTGCTCAGCTCTGGGCCCCTCACTGCAAGAGAGACACTGAGGTGCTGGAGTAAGGCCAGAGAAGGGCACCGGAGCTGTGCAGGGCCTGGAGCACAGTGTGATGGGGAACGGCCGAGGGACCGGGGGGGTTCAGATGGAGAAGAGAAGGCTCAGGGGGGACCCGATCGCTGCCTACAACTGCCTGAGAGGAGGATGGAGCCAGGAGGGGGCTGAGCTCTGCTCCCAAGGAACAAGGGATGGGACAGGAGGAAACGTCCTCGAGCTGCACCAGGGCAGGGTTGGATGGAGCTGAGGAACAGTTCCTTCCCCAAAGGGTGCTCAGGCACTGGAACTGCCCAGGGCAGGGCTGGAGGCACCGTCCCTGGAGATACTTACAAGACGTGTGGATGTGGCACACAGACATGAGTTAGTGATGGCCTTGGCAGTGCTGGGGAGCAGTTGGACCCACATAATCTTCAAGGTTCTTTTCAGTCTATAATTCCTGGCCTCCATTTCCCAGTTCTGCATGGTCACCCCAATTTAGGACCACAGTGCTGAAAACCAGTCAGGTTTGTTCATAGAATCATAGAATAGTTAGGCTGGAAAGGACCTTAAGATCATCTAGTTCCAACCCCCCTGCAAAATTGTTAATGTCTTTCATGGAAATCACTGGCTTTGTTCAACGCAGACACCACCAAATAGCTCTTGAGAGATCCAAGATGACTCTTTAGCTCTAGAATGGGGCTGGAGGAAGGAGATCCCTACTGCTCTCAGAGCGTCAAAGCAAGGACAGGAGCTGCTGATGCTATGGGGAAAGGCAGAACAAATCTGGCCATGGGTACTCATGAAAAGCAGCCAGGTCAGAGCTCAGGCTCCAGCAGAGCGGTGCAGGGGCTTGGTCAGACAGTCAACACCACGGCTGGACCAGCGCACACTGGGTGTTCTCAGCCAGGGCAATGGGCTCCTTTCACTCTTGTTTTCCATCCCTTTCGTCACATCCCCACACACGATAACCTGCGCTCCACCACCCACTCCTGCCTCTAATCAGCTTCTGGGAAAGGGTTTCATGGCTCTGAACACCCAATGACATGTTTACCATCAAGAACCACAGGGCTTGGGGTTCATCCTGGGACACGCAAACTCTTCTCCTTTCATGGAGAGCTCTGTCCTCTCCTGATGGACCCTCTGGGCTCAACAAGTCAGCCAGGAATGCCAAGTCCTCCATTGCCAATAACAAAATCAAGGGGTCAGCTCACCAGAGTCATAGAAATCAGTTTGCCCTGCAACAGGAGAGGGAACAGAGACAGCTTGGACCTAAAGCATCCTTGACATGAGAGTTTGCACACAAGGGTCCATCTCTGAACTCAGCATTAGTAGGTTGTGGCTATCACCCCCAAAAGAAGCAACCTTTCTGCCATAAGTGCATCAAATTGGCATCACCCCTGCATCTATCCTGGATGAGTTTTGCCTTTTGAGTCAATTTGGGTATCTGTGCCCCAGGTAAAAGCAAAAAGTAATGGTACACTTGAGGAAAACCCCCTTGGGATCTACCTAAACCCAGTGGAGTGGCGAACTTGAGTGGATTTTAGCCAAGCACTCCCAGCTCAAGCCTGTGCCAGGAGGCTCAGGTGAGAACGGACCTAGTCATGGCACACATTAGTCACCACAGCTTTGTGGGTTTACCAATTGGCACATCCTGTGCCAAGGCCATCAGCATGGGGCAACCCAGCAAGGGCACAAAGGAGCTGATCCCCATTGGCTGCCCTTGGCAGAGCCGAGAGCTTCTCACTGAGTAATTAATCTAATGGCAATAATAGGCCCAGAGTAAACAAGGTGGAAGGGAAGAAGGAAAGAAATCAATGGGTTGGGAGCAGAGGCCATGTTCAGCCGGAGCAGTCCCAACTCCTGACGGCTCCTGCCCGCTCCTTGGACTGCTGCAAAGCCTTAGGAGCATCCTGGTGGCACTCAGGGAGTGTTTTGGACATCGGCTGGAACCAGTGGCTGCTCCCATCAGCAGGAGGTAAGGGCTGGGGCTTGGCTGCTCGCACAGCTATGGGATCAAGGGGTTGGGTGCAGCCTTGTTCAGGCTCTTGGGGTCCGCCTGATGGGTTTCCAGCTGGTCCTTCTGATTTATGGCTTCTTCCCTCCCTCACCTGACTGCAAAGCAGGGGAGTTACAGCCATAGGAGAAGGGAGGGAATTTGCTCCTGCACTACTGAGTTCAGAGAGCTTTGGAATCAAATGGGGAAGAGTTTAGGATCAAGCTGCACCGACAGAAGTGCACTGAATACCCAGGGACCGAAGGGAGATGGAGCACTTCAGTGCATGTGCAAAACAAGAGGGAAACATTCAATCTCAACCCTTTCTCAGACAACTTCTCGCTTAAAGCCCTATTATATATATAAGAAAACTATGTACATAATTCCCTCCGCTCTCAAACACATCTCAGGGGCTGCTTTTCCTCCGGCCATCCCCTACTGCAGAGTCACTCCCTGGTGTGAAAGCACCTTTCCTTATGCTAAATGTGTAAGAGATGCTGATCTTGCCTGGTTGCTGTGTGTGATCCGATTTCTCTCTCCTGCACAACATGGCCCTAACTGAGATCATTCCAAAAGCTGGACAGAAAAGCTCCCAGGCTCCGGATGTAGACTGGGCCAATCCCTCAAGCTCCCCTGTGTCAGTGTGCCCATAGCTCTGTGTTACAAGTAGAATAACAAAACCTAAAGAGGCATTAACCTTGTCCCCAGCCTCATCCCACCCAGGTGGGAGGTTGGAGCTTTTCCCAGCAGTTTAGACCAAAACTCACAGACCTCTTAATCCTCTCCAGCTCGGCCATAACCCGTGCAACCATACAAGAAGCGTGGTGGAACCCAGTCCAAAACCACAAGGGAGAGGTTGGGCCCATCAAACACAATCGAACTCTTTGAGTTTTAGAGCAGGTCTGAGCTCGCTCTGTGCATCCACCTGATCCTTACAGCGACAAAGGGAAAGGAGGAAACCTGAATCCGGGGCTGTCAAAGGTGAGCGTGGGAACTGTTTGGGCACTTCTGGTCCCAACAGCTTCAAGTAGTGGTGGGGGGAGGTGGAGGCATCAAATACCCTTTTCAGCGCAGGTATCTCTGCACAGCTTTTGACAGAAGGGTCTTTTCCCAGTGCCTCGCAATGGCTCTGCCTACCAAGAAGTGTTTAATACCAAATCTGGGCTAAACACCAATCCCTTTTCCCCCTCATCCTCTTGGAGCAAGGAGGGGAAGCTGCAAAGCAAGGAATGGAGGTCACCACACAAGTGGCTTTACAGCAGAGCACAACCCCTCCTCTCAGCGTGTCCCCCTCCAACCTTTCCTACTTGAAACCCCCCCTTTGTTCAGCAGGCAGATGAGCCATGTCAGGCAACAAAGTCTCCAAGCAGAAGTCCTGCCAGCGCTGCAAGAACAGGTCAGCATCAGCTCCACACGACACCTCCACCATCCACTATGAGAAGTTCTGGCTGTACCGGCACTGCTCCTCGGTGCAGCAAGGGGACAGGCAAGCCCAGAAAGCAGGGCAGCTCTTCTCGGGGCTGCTGGCCATGAACGTGGTGTTCCTGGGCAGTGCCTTTGTCAGCAGCATGATTTTCAACCACGTGGCCATCACTCTGGCGGATGTCTGGATCCTGCTCTCCATCCTCAAGGTCTTGTGCGTGTGCTGGATTATCTATTACCTGCTGGGTACCAGCCGGCAGCCACATGCGGTGCTGTAC
Source organism: Psilopsiagon aymara (assembly GCA_024733675.1). Taxonomy (NCBI): domain Eukaryota; kingdom Metazoa; phylum Chordata; class Aves; order Psittaciformes; family Psittacidae; genus Psilopsiagon; species Psilopsiagon aymara. The sequence continues at coordinate 15,523 of JANRGW010003404.1, forward strand.
CGGGACTCCCATGCGGGGCCCATGTGGATTAGGGGTAAGTTCTGCTTTTGTTCATCACCTCATCCCTTCCCCCTTCTTCCCAGCACTTAGAAGATAAAGAAATCCTTCTGCTAATAAAGCTAGAAAGCCACAGGGGACTGTAGTTAGAGCGTTGGGAATCTCCCAGTGGGGAGACTGGGATAGGCTGGGGAAGGCAGTGGCATAGTGGATGCCACAGAGGAAGCAGAGCAGCCAGGAATCCTTCACCCTCCAGCCCAATTCACCCTGCGGCGCCTTCCCAAAGCACAACTCAGGCGTCTCCCACCAGCAACTGAGCAGCATGGGAGAGACGCAGGGGAGGTTTCAGGCACGGCCACTTGGCAAAGTGAGAGCAGAACCAGCACGTTCACCCTCCAAGGGCAACAGCAGCCCCGTGCCACCCTCGTCCTTGTTTAACATCACAGCAGCCTTGTATCCAGGGGAAGATTGCAGCCTTGTGAGTCACATCCCAGTGACACCCAGGCTTTCCTGGGAGATCTCCCATCAGTACTGCCCCACTTTGTGAAGTGACACTTGTCCCAGCAGCCCTGCCTCTGGTCTATTATGGAGTTTCTAATTAGTGCAGTCTTGTTAACGAAGCATGGAGAGCTAAAGGAAACAAAGCTGCAAAGTGCCCGAGTACCTAAAGCTGCAGAGAGGTGTCCAAGGTGAAGGAGAAACAGTTAAAGGGTCCCAACTTCTGCAGACTGGTGCTGCCAAAACCCCAACCAGGTCAGGACTCGGGCTCCCCTGTGTCTCCAAATAATAAGAATTCCAGGCGGGAAAGCCTCCAGCTCCGAGGACACACGAGCTTTCCAGTCCCCAGGCAGGCCCAGGTGCTCCACAGACATGTCTTCATTTATTTACTGCTGCTTTTGCTGTTTGCCAGGGTCAGTGCTGCTCTTCGGCATTTTCAGCATCCTCCTGAACACGTTCCATATCGGCTACAGCGCGGTCCTCATCCAGTGCAAATCCAGGGTGGAAATTGTGTTCCCCAGCATTGAAATCGTTTTTATCTGCACCCAGGTATTGCACGTTACCCTCCTGGAATCTTGCTTATTCCCTCTGTCTCATTCCCAGGAGATAAGGGTGGGGAAAATGGGGAAACGTGGGGAAGTGGGTGCACATGAGGCATTCCCATGAGCATTAAAGCATCACACACCACCACACTCCTCATGTGCCAGATGGAGAATGAAGTAATAAGGCTTAGAAAGAAATCACTCTCTATACCCCACGTGCTGTAGGATCCAGACAAATTTGTGTTGAAGCATCAAAGTAGGCAGAAAAGAGGAGATTTCAGATTTGTCAGAGATGCCTCTGTACCAGTCTGAGACTCAGCCTCTCTATTTGCTAATGCATCCTCCCCCCCAAAACATCTCACACCATTTGCAACTTGTTACTCTGTTGCCAACCTTCTTTCCAGACCCAAACCCACATCTGTAAAGTGAACACGCTGCCATCTCAGCACCAAATACCACATATATACAAGAGAAAGAGAACAGCAGATCTCCTAGATCAGCACCAGGTGCAGGCACACACATGCTGCAGTCACCTGAGGATGCCAGCACATGCCTCAGCACTGAGATGCAGGTGCACACACGTCACTTGCACAGAAATAGGGTTGCTCCCACTTGGACTCATGCCCTTTTGCCTGCCTGTCCCTTTGCACTGTGCATGCAGCAGGCTGCCATCTTCACCTTGCTTATGTCACTGTTACCTGTTTGCAGGCTTTTTTCCTGTGGCATCACTCCAAGGACTGCATTCAGGTCCAGCACAACTTCACCAGGTACAAAGGGGGGAAAACTGCCTTCTCCTCTAAAGAAACCCTTTCTGTCTGCTTATGACCTCCAATATTCCTGTCTTCATCTGATCTCTCTATACTCTGCATCCGATTCTCTATATTCAGACCCTATATTCTGCATCATGCAAGAACCAAGCCAAGACTTGCCCAGACCCATACTCCTTCCACTGATCTGGGCTCACCAGCTCCCTTCGGTTTCTTGAGCAAAGCTCATTGCTCCTCTTGACGCCAAGTCCCTTCCTGCTGCATGGCTCAGGGACCAGCTCTATGGCTGAGGGATGAGGTGGGGTGGCCACCCCCTTCCCATCACCTTTCTCATCTCCCAGGTGCGGGCTGATGCTGACCATAGCCACCAACCTCCTCCTCTGGCTCTTGGCTGTGACCAACGACACCATTCACATGGAGATTGAGTCTCAGCTGCTCGAGGTGGAGCAGCGCTTTGCAGGCAAGGCTCCTTCTCTCATCACTGCTTGTGTCAGGCTGACATCTAGGGAGGCAACAGTCTTTGGTCAGTGATTCAGATATCACAGCCAGTTCCCCTGTGTGCCACAGATTCCCTGTTACTGGAGCTTGTCTCAAGGAGATGGGCTGCGAGGGGAGAACATCTTCACTTGGAGGGAGGTGTTCTGCTATGAAACCCTAGAACTGAGACCTAGGAAAGGAGAAGCCCAACATACGTTAGTATTTCTGCTCATGTTTGTCAACCGCAAGCAAAAGATTGACAGATTAAATGACATTTGCTAAACCCCGTTATTCTGAATCCTCAAAGCCTGAGGACCGAATGGTAATCATTTAACATCCAATTGACCACTGGTTCTGAGATCCATAGAGACGAATGTTGTGCCTGCACCCAAGAAACTCCCACAGATAGCCACGAAATCCAGGCCATCTCCCTCCTAATTGTTGCCTTCCTCATCTCATGCTCCAGGCAACGAGACTGTCTCATGCACATGCCCAAACACAACCATCTGCAAAGTCTTCCAGAAGGGCTACATCCTGCTCTACCCCTTCAACACCGAGTTCTGCCTCGTGTGCTGCTCCGTGCTCTACGTCATGTGGAAGAACGTGGGGAGACGCATCAGCCACCACCACGTCCCCCACATCAAGCACAAGTTCAAGCTCCAGGGGGTGGTTTTTGGACCACTGCTGGGTGCCATTGCTGTAATCATAGGGATCTGTGTCTTCATGATGTACCAGATCCAGGCCACCAGCTCAGTTCCTGACCGCGAGGTCTTTGTGATGTTTTATTCATACTACGTTGTACTGCTGCCCCTGATGAGCGTGGGTGCAGTGGCTGGGACAATCATTCATGCCTTGGAAAAGAAGGAGCTGGACACAGTGAAGAACCCAACTCGCAGCCTGGATGTGATCCTGCTGATGGGGGCAGCCCTTGGCCAGATAGGCATGTCCTACTTCTCCATTGTTGCCCTTGTAGCCACCGACCCCAAGGAGCTGTTGAACAGCCTCATCCTGTCCTATTCTGTCCTCCTCATCCTTCAGACCATCACCCAAAACATCTTCATCATCGATGGGCTTCACCGGCAGCCCTTAGTGGCAATAACTGAGGCCAGACACACAGGACATGCCAGGCACCACGCAGCAGCTCCGCAGCTACCTGAGGAGGAGGAAACCACGACAAGCAGCAAGCAGGGGCACGCACCCTCCAGCAAAGAGGAAGAAACTAAAGAAGAGCAGATCCATGAAGCCTGTGACCAGAGGAGAATGAGCATGCTGGAGCTGGGACAGGAGATCCGCAGAGCTTCCCTGTCCTACATCCACAGCTACTCTCACCTGAGCTGGAAGAGAAGAGCACTGAGAGAGATCTCATTCTTCTTGGCTTTGTGCAACATCATAGTAAGTCCTGCTCCCTGCTACATCACAGCCTGGCTGAGCCAGCATGACCTGTCATAAAGATGTGCCCTCCTTGGCTTTCTTTTGAGCTTTTCCAGACAAGGATCCTTTGTCCATCATGTTTCAACCCATGGTGAGGCAAGTCAGGGCTGATTTTGCTGTTAACATCCCCACTCTCATAATTACAAGGTCTCTTTTTCACCCAAAGAGTCAAATATGGCTGGGTTTCCTGGGCACAGAGAGCTAATAAATCCTTAAGAACCAAGATTTTAGCCTCTGAAAAGGTTATTTTAATCATTAAAGGTGTTTCATGAGATAGGTGGTGGAATGTGAGGCACCAGCAGTGAGGCTTTGCAAGTGTGAGTGCCCAGGACTAAAACTCACCCAATTCAGTGCATTGTGCTCTGGGATCCTGAATCAGCATGCATCTCCACTGCAGCCTTAATCCACTGAAAACATATTGGCCAAGGAAACAGTGGAATTCTGTAGAAAGATGAAGCTGGCTGGGGCAGAATGAGGCTTTCATTAGGAATTCAACAGGATTTGACTTATAGCAAGGACTCAGCAGCATAACTAGGGGGGTTCCTTCTCTTCCCTGGCAGGGAGACTGATACTCTTGCAATATTCCTACAATGACCTTAATCAGTGCTGAGATGAGAGTGCAGGTAGGAGATGGCTTCTCATCCTCTGACTTTGCTCTTGTTTCCCTCCCACCTCTTTAGCTCTGGGTCATTCCCACATTTGGGGCTCACCCTGTCTTCGAGAACGGGCTGGAGAAGTCCTTTTACGGCTACTCCACCTGGTTTGCCATCGTCAACTTCGGCCTTCCCCTGGGGGTGTTCTACCGAATGCACTCTGTGGGGGGACTCCTGGAGGTCTATGTCACAGCCTGACCCACGCCAACTCCCACCAAGGGGCTGGGGTGAACCAGTGAACAAAGATGCAGGAAGCAGCAGATGTGCACATGGAAGCTGTGACACTCTCCAGCTTCTGCTTTGACTTCTCCTTGCACAACACCTCTGAGTTTCAGAAGAAAAGGAGGTTGGTTTGTTATTGTTTTTATCCTAGATTCAAAAGCCCAAAAACAAACTCTCCTGCTGCTCTAAGAAAGCTTGGATGCTGGGACTTTAATCTGCCAACGGATGCTGCACAGCAACAAGCAGGACTTGAGCAGCTCCTACTGAAATCTTCCAGAACACAAGAGCAGCCTTCAACCAAAGCAACAAAGACTGACCTACACTCACAGAGCTTCAAATACCCACAGTCAAGCCCCACCACCCCCAGAACTGCTCACCAACCCATCATCCTGCAGCACAGAAGAGACATACCACTACCAGTCCCACTAGAAGCATAGACAGCCACAGCCACTCAGAAATGACCCAAACACACTTTTTATGTGTCATATTTAAGAAGCAGCTGGCAGCTGCTTTAATGGTCAGAACAGGGACTATTTCTGTTTGTTCCTGGCGATGGCAACCACATCAACTTGTGCGAGTCCTGTATGATCCAGCCCCACTGAGTGCCAAGCTCTGGTAGCTCCCAGCACTGAAGAGCAGGGCAGGCCTTCAGACTTGCACTGGCTCAGCACATCTCCCCTTACCAAACCCACAAGCTGTAACATTACCTTCCCTTACTGAGAACAAACTCTTTCTCCTTACAGGCACTCACAGAGCCTCAAGCCCCAGAGAAGCCCTAGATCTGGTCACTAGGGCTTGATGCTGCTCATACACAGGGTTAGCACCAGTGTGTACTAGCAAAGGTCCCATCCCTGCACATGCAGCTGGTTCAAGAGTTACTGACAGATCCTCAGTGAATCCCTTCCTGCTCCAACACTTCAAGCAAACTGCTGCTTTGCACATCCACAACCATTTCACAAGGTGTACTGGAAGGGAACATGTGCACAACCTGATCAAAGACCCATCAGCACTTGTTCTGAGGAGATGTTTTGAAAGCACATAGAAGAGCAAAGGGGCTTGTGACTATGAGTCCAAATACAGAGCCTGATGAATGGAAATAAAGAGATTGAATTTTCATATGGTATCTGTGAAATCTCTGGGTCTGCACTCAAAGACCAGACTCAAAGTCTACTGACATTGACTTCCACCACTCTTGTGCTCAGAGGTTACAGGAATTGAAGAGCTGGCCCTCTTTTACAATCAATCAAAGCCTCTGATGACTCTCCAAGGCCAAAGTAGCATGGTACAAAAGGCATCTATGTTATTGCTTCGGTTCCTCTACAAATCAATCCCACAAGTGCAGGTTGAGGACCAGAGCTTATTTTGGGGTGGGGTTGTGATCCCCTAGAAAAGCAAACTCTCCCATGTAACAGTGATAACAGCTGGAAACTCCTGAGCGCACACAACTCCCCTTAGGATTCAGCATTGAGGCAGTGACAGCACCTTGCTGTGAAAACACAAGTGGGAATGAATGCACGAGCATGAACTTTGCTCAACACATGTTTTTACTCAGGCCTGTGTCAACAGAAACATGTCATGAGAAATAACAACTGGATAAATTAGGCTGCAATAAAGTTAATTATTATTCTCATGTCACAGTTTATACCAGAGGATCTACAGGAGACACATGTCAGGGGTTGGCCCTTTCAAATGATGAACATCAACCCAAAACTTCCTAGTTATTGACAGCCCACAGAGAGCAAACCATGTACTTCACGGGCAAACCCACGGCCTGGAGTTTGGCTGCAGAAAGAACACTGTTTAAGTCACTGAGCCTACAGGTGACTTTGGAGGTCTCCCACTGAGATACAAACACTAAGTCACAGAGCTCCTATGTGAAGCATGCCCTGAAAGAGAAGTTGACTTGTGATTTCTTGCTGGTAACCAGATAAGACACCTGCAATATAGGACTAGTATGGTAAGGAATGAAGCCCATCAAGGGCCCACTCTTACCTACAGCCACTATAGATCAGAGATGTGCTCGGGGCCCTCCAGCCTCGACAACACCCAGTTCCAACACTGCAGATTAAGGTAAATCCCACAACAAGCAATTACTATTGCGCTCTTCTAGGCCACCGAGAAATTTAGGGTTTCAGCCCTTTCACTTAGGAGGATTCTATCTCTGGACTGATTTGTGTTTACCTCCAGGAGGGATAAACCCATGAACACACAGTTTGCATGCAGTTAAAACTGCTCTTGGCTCCTTCACAAGGCTGGGGGCAGAGCAGGGCACAGTAATCAAAGCTTAGCGAGCAGTGAGCTAGCCTTGACTCCCAGATCCAACACAGCCAGGACATGTCAGTGACCTACCTGCTCCTTTGTCATCTGCCATCCATGAATGGCTTTCAGAGCTCTCTCAGGGCCAGGCTGCCTGTTTATGAGCCTCAACTGAACAAAGGTTTTAGTACATGCTTCAAAGTTGGGAGACTTGATCCTGTTTGATCTAGTTTCTTTGTTGTACCCTTTCAGGCAGTTACCTTTGATGATGTCTCATGCCATAAACACAGAAATGGCCGAAACCACACAGTTCAGGCTCATTTTCCAGAGCCCAATCTTTACTTCTGATTAAAACACAGACTCCACACACTACAGAGGAAGCCAGCACATGGTCTCCTAGTAGCACAAATCACCCCAGCATAAACCAAACAAGATTATAAACCTCTCTCTGGAAATAAACTAAGCAACCAAGTGCATGTTTCAGATAATCTTTATCTTTCTCTCTGTAGGTAAGCAAATAGTTTACAGTGCAAGTTGATTTCCACAGAACAAGTATCAGACTCCAAACACCAAGAAACAAAACAGAAAGGTTTCCAGAGGAACTCACAAAGAAACAAAGCAGAAAAGAGAGGACGGAAGAGATCATGAGAACCAGCAGATCCATGGGAGGGAAGAGGCAAGCACGTGGGACACAGGATGCCTCATTCCAGCTGCGAGGTGCAAGTGCCACACAATCAGAGGCTGGCCCCACCAAATCACATTCTTATATATGAGAGAGATTCCAAGTAAAACAGAGACCTCACCCTGTTTGCATCAGAGCAGGGATGAGGTCAGGATGGGAGTAGTGCTAGATGGAAAGTGGGCTGGAGATGGGAGCTGGGGGGGGGGACAACTTCTCTCCATTTCACATATTTCTTATCCTTCAAGAAAACCATTTGGGTTTGATTTCAGCTTTCTACTGGCAGCCCACTTCCAGTGCCCAAAGGAGGAAACCACCTGGCTGCAAGCCTGCAGCGCACTGGAGCAGCCCTCCCCCTAGGAGAGGACACTCACGTTGCTATCACTCCTGCTTTAGAACTCAGGCAAGGGTTACAAGTATGTGCCATACCTCTCCCCTTTAATGTGTGAGACCTGCTCCCATAGAGAGATCTCACCTCTGGCAAAGAGCTCATGGCCAGGGATCCTCTCAAGAGCCTGAATACCAGAGACTAAGCTTTGGTGGAGAGAGGAAGGTCTCAGTTCATGACAGAACCCCTCACATTTCATTGTCTAAAGACCACGCAGGTCCAACACAACATCCTCTCCCAGCAGAACACAAAATGTAACTCAAACCCAAGATGTCTCCACCTATCCCACGCTGCTGAACTAAAGCCAGCAACAGTGGGTCTCCCACTAAATCCACTTCTGGCTTCCAAGATTTCACATGCTTGGGACCCAATACATTCAAGATGTGACAACTTGGTTAGTAGCAAAATGCCCTGAAGAACTGAACTTTGCCTCAGCACTCTCCACTCCCTACTGACATGGAGATGCTTTTCCTCCTACAACTTCCAAATTCCTCCTACAACTTCCCTGAGTGTTCCCTCAAACCCCTGCCTTAAACAGTAGCGTGCAAAAGACCCTTCCACTCCCTGCACTGCATCAGCCTGCCAGGCAAAGATGGAAGGATACGGTTCCCTTCAAACCCAAGTGACACTGTCCCTCCAGTCAACAGAGAAGACTAAAGGAGTTTAACAGTCATGTCTCTTCTTGCTCTCACAGAGCCAGTCCCTTCCTCCCTATGTGCTCACACAGATTAAGCAGAGCTTTCCAAAGTGGCACACACTCCATTGCAGCAGCCCATAGTAAAGGACAGGCTGCTGGGCCTGGAAGCCAAGACAAAACTTCTCCTGCCACACCAAAGCACTAGCTCCTGTGAAACTTCTTAACCAGCTTTCCAGGAAAGAAGTACAGAGATTCAGAGCTGAGACACAAAGTTCTCCTTCAGCAACTTCTCCTTTCATTGGGAAGGGATAACTTCCCTACCAATACACAACTGAGACCAGGGAGACACCTGCAGCCAGAAGGGGTGCCCGGGAAACTTTACAGAGCCACGTGAAAGTAACTGCAGTTTCCAAACCCCATCTCCTGCAGGAATAGCAGCTTCTCCCTTGCAGCCAATTTACAGCTAGTCTTATTCAATCCATGCTGACTCTGATCAAGGCAAGGACAGGGTCAGATTGGTTTCCAAACCACATCCAGGAGCAAAAGAGTAACAGAAGAGCTAAGTACAACCTGGTTTCTAGTGCAACCACAACAATGCACAACCCCTTAGACATCTTTCACTCAAGGTTCCTGGTGAAGGGTGAGGGAAGAGAAGTGAGCTGGGGGGAGGGATGTCCAAGCAGGTCCCAGTTAAAGCTTTAAATGACAGGGAGGTAAATGAAGTGATTGTCCTTTTGGTCTCTCAGCTGGATGTGAAATGCAGGAATAGCTGCGATGAAGCAGCACACAGCAGTCCTTAGATCCAGTGTGTTTCTCTTCATAGAGGTAAGTGCTCTCTTAGACCCGTTGAATTTCAAACAGCTTCACATCGGTGTCATACCAGATAGGGGGATCCACATTCCTGAGAGAGAAAGACAAGAGCCACTTTTGTCTCTGTGACCAGGTACACGGAATTCAAATCTCACAGCCAAGATTACAGGAGCTGCCTACACAGAATGCCTTCTGCTTTGCAAAAGAGGAAATCACTGGCTGAAAGACAATGCACCTTAGGGGGATGAATGTATCAACACCACCCCCCAAAGCCAGAGCTTTGCACTAGAACTGCACCATCGCCTCTACGCAGCTCTTCTCCTCCCTGCTGCTGCCAGTTCTCAAACAAGCATTGCTCCCAGAACAGCTCCCTTCACTCAAACCAAGTTTTGGAGCAGCTGATTCATCCTGGCCTCTTCCAAGGGAATGACTTCTTTCCCTCCTGTAAATACGAGACAATCCCGAGCTGGCCAAGCACATGCAATTCTCTCCACAGGCCTCCCAAAAGTTTGGAAACGACCAAGTTAGGTTGCACAGAAGTGGGTTTACCTCAAATAAATAACTCCCCACATGTAGGTCCGGAACCACATGGCAGTGCCCGAGTTTGCCTGGTACTTGCGGATGAGGATGGGGTGAGGCACAGGCAGCAGCCCCACCAGTGTGCCATGCTGCAGGAACTTGAGGATCTCTGACTCATCAGTGAGACCCCTGCGAAGAGACAGATGAGGAACATCCTTAGCATATCCCACACACACCCCAAAACTGCTGCAGCACGAAGGATGGGGCTAAACACGCTGACACATGGCCAGTAATTGTGGCCACTGAGAACGCACATTCTCTTTGCTGTAAAAAGGAACTGAGAAAGGATCAAACAAGAAGCTTGGCAAGCAAAATAACATCTCCTCCGCTGAGACCATGATGCTCTCAGGTAGACTTTACAAGGTTTCCCCCAGAGGCACTCCATATTCAAACTCTGCCAACTTCACATTCCCTCTTGACACACTTCACAGCCCTTGCCCTCCAAAGATGCACTTACTTGTCAATGCAGATCTTCTCCACCTGAGGGACCAGCACCTGCAAGAGCCTCATGATTGTCTGCAGGGGAAGCTTTGACTTCCAAGACATCACCTGTGAGTAGGAAAGCCCACAGGGAAATAAGGTTATCTCTACAACAAATGAGATTTACAAGAAGCATAAAGGTGGTGGATGAACTGAGTGCACAACAGTACTACAATATGAGCCACTCAATTAAACTAACAGGGCATTGGTTTAAATCAGGTAAAGCAAAAGATGATGATAAACTTCAGAAGCTTGGACCACAAGTCAAAGACATTCCCCACGGGGAAATTCTCCCATGGGGAGTCTTTCAGGCAGGAAAAGCTGAGGATGTGTGTGGCATTTCTGCCTCAACTCTTTTCCTCCTTGATGTCCTCTGTCCACATTTCCTTACCCAGTCAGGACTTGGGGTCCACTGCCCACTGGAGGATGCACTGGAGAGACGCCTCCGCTCCCGTCGGGGGTGTGATGCCTCCTGGCAATAAACAGGATTTTGTAACACACCAAACCAAGCAAAAGCAAGTCACAGTTTAGAGCAAGAAATACACCCATGTCCTGCTGACTGCCCCCCAGCTTTCCCAGACCAGTACCGGGAAACACAGCTCAGCCTGTCCATGGAACAAACCCACCAGACCTTCCACCACCAAACCCATATGCTTTGACCCAGAGAGTGGCAATTTGATGGGGTTAAGTTGTAGGACCTCTGGCAAGGTCACAACTGCTGACACTCTGTTGGAACAATCCACAATGGGAAAGCTCAAACAGGACTGACAATGCCTGTCCAGACACAGGGCTTCCTTCTAGGGCAGAGACTGAAGAGCTGAAGATCACAGCTTTACAGACCTCTGTCTACTGAGTATCTCTGGTGCCCATCCTGGAAGTAACAAGTGTTTTTCCAAGGGTGGGCTCAGACACTCCTACCTAACAACTCCTGCTCCTTCAGGAATGACACATTCATGCCCCCAGACATGAACATCATCACCAGGCACTTTTGGGAAAGTCCAAGACACAATTTTGTCCCATTGCTCTTCTTTCCATCAATCTATTTTCATGTCTCTTACTACAGCAGACATTAACATCCTGGTTTTCCATATTCATGGTGGGAAGAAAGGAAGAAACCCTTTAAAATCACTATTAATCTCTACAGGATGTAAAAATGGAAAGGCTTTTTCCTTCTGCGAAGCACCCTGAACCATTCACTACTACCAAGTAACATCATCACGACTAGAGCTGACCTTTCTACAAAACAAATGGGAACAACTCTTCCCTCAACAGCCACACGCATGGCTTCATTCACACATCACCTCTGCAACCAGCCACAGCAGGCTCGGGGCAGAGCTGGGCTGCAATGCACTGAAAGCTGACAGTGCTGTACCAGTCCTTTTCCGACTGGGAAACAGCTCAAGCTGCACAGAGGTGTAATGACCTGTGATTACGTTTCATGGGCTACTGGAGAGAAAAAAGCTTTCTTTAAGTTTGCAGCCAAGATCTCACTTAATAACAACATAACTGTGTGCTTAAGACATCTTGCTGACCGTGGGCCTTCACCAGGAAAGGCCAGGAAGCATAAGTAAAACCGGTGCTGGGATATTCAGTTCATTCCAGTTCATTCAAAGCCCAAACAGCAATATTACTTTGCAGTGTTTGCAGCTACAACCCTTATCATTCAGCCTGCTCACTTTCAGCGCTGTGTCCCCATCAAGCTTCTCAAAACAAATTCATAAAGACATAAACCCCTCTGATTTCCTGCAGATGTGACCCCATCTCCTTCCTCTGTCCTCCTCTCTCTCCCACAACCCTTGCCCCCTCAAAGCTGCCATCCAAACACTGGCAGCCAGCGGGCACATTTAGGAGAAGTAAGATGGAATTACATGGAAATATGAAGCTGTTGAACATTTCACAAGACACTTTTGACATGGTTATGGCTGATAACAGGAGAACATTTAAACAGATAAAGGAAGGAAATTAAATCAGTCATAAGCGTGGGTATCCCATAATTTATACAGTATCTTTCATTCATTTATGTTAAAGAAGAAGGTTGGGGCACAGAAGGAAGACAGTGTTCACATAGTCTGAAACACCACAATCCTTGGAGACAGATGTGTGCTGCCTAAAGTGAAATTTGACAGCAGGGAAATGATTCTCCCCATAGAATACCATAGAGTAACAGACTGGTTTGGGCTGGGAAGGACCTTAAGCTCATCCAGTTCCATCCCCCTGCCACAGGCAGGGACACCTTCCACTGGAACAGGCTGCTCCAAGCCCCATCCAACCTGGCCTTGAACACTGCCAGGGATGGGGCAGCCACAGCTTTTCTGGGCAGCCTGTGCCAGCGCCTCAGCACCCTCACAGGGAAGAAGCTGCTCCACTGAAATGGTTGGTTCCTAGCTCTTGATGGGGAAAGCTATTAAACGCCAGAAAGCTGACATTGCCACCAGAGCCAGCACAGCCTTCATTCACAGACCACAAAGCCTCTGTCCCATCCATGTCGCCAAAGAGCCACCACTCTGAGAGCAGCATCTCAGCCAAGCCCTCATGGGAACACACTGTTCGCAACACCAGCCAGCAAGAAGATCCTGGTGGAGCTCTGCACCCCAGAAAGAAGGGAGACGAGAAAGCAACAGTAGTCGGAACCTGAGCTGAAAGCCTCCAGATCAGGAATACATCCCTTTACAATTACACACTTGCTGCTCAGTAGCTTTCATGGTGGTGCAAGCTCTCTCCTCTGCTGTTCCAGCTCTTGTGTCACTAGCACAGACTTGAAACACCCACCATGATGCAACAGGACTTCTGAACCACGGTGTTTTCCAGCAGAGTGCATATGTGTGTATGGCCTCTGATAGGATGCTTTTATTCAATGGGCCAACCAGACCTCTCCTTCCCAGTCTCCCATTTAGTTCATGTCACACCCCAGCCCTTCCCTGCAAACCAGATTGTCTGGCCTTACCCCACTCCAGGGCTCCCCATCACTCACAGCTGAGGATGGGTTACCCTCTGGTGATGATTGTAAAGACTCAGGCTCAAGTGAACGCATGGTCCCATCCTCTGAGACCTGTGACTTCTCTGTCAGCTTGTCAATTCCTGCGTTCAAAAGAGACAAAGCTCAGAAACACAAGTGAACACACTTAAAAGCAAGGGGCTCTTTTTTGTCCTACCATGCACAGAGACCCTATGAAACTGCTGATAACCAAATCCCTCTCCCTTCAAGAGGAAAAGCAAGATCTAGCCTTGATTTCACTATCCCGAAGGAGCCCATTTGTCCCTAAGAAAATGCTCCTGATTATAAAGAGGAGCAGAGGTTCGCATGAATAGAGTTAAACTGAGGCAAAAGGTCGAGGTTAGGACAAATGGCCACGTGAACATTAAGTCTGAGAGGAGAGAAGCTCAAGGCAGTTTACTTTGACTTGTTTGTGATCAGCTTGGGCAAACTGATGTGAAATTCAGACGAAAGGCAGCAAGTCAGTCATAGATGTAAACTCCTAATCTCTCCCACACCCAGTGAAAGGGTGAGTCCACACCGTATCTCCCAGAGAAAACAAACCTCTCTCCTGTTACAAAGGTAAACTAAAGCTCACCTGGAGTAGCCACCAAACTTGTCTTCAGCGTCCCTGGCTCTGCAGGGGCAGCAGGACGGGAGCCTTCCATGGAGACCCCCTCCTGCGAGTTGGTGCGAGAAATCGGCTCTGGAGTCCTCTTCTTGCGCTGCAGCCCCTTCTGGATGGCCTGCGAGTCCGTGGGCAGGTTGGCCAGCTGGTGAAACACGTTCCGCTTCCGGATAACAGCATAGACCAGATTGGAGTTTCCTGGCAATCCAAGCAATAAAATGAGCAGAGAAATAAGATTCAAAGAGCTCTGCCAATACAGCACAGCTCACTGGGGACATGAGTGTGATTGTGGAGACTCTGCAAGCTCAGAGAACCACACTTCTGCTCAAAAGGCAACGGCACAAGGAAGAAAGCAGAGCTCGGTATCTTCTTATCCCTCACAAAGTAGTACTGGAAATTCAGTGAAATCCTTCCTAGGCTGGAAGGCTGACAAGAAATGGCTTAGAAACTGTCATTCAAACAACTGAGAAGAAAAAGGAGAGTGTAAATCACATATTAGCACCTCTTTTGAAAGAAAAGGTTGTGAGATAAGATTCAATATTCCTCCAGCTTCAAAAAGAGCTCAAAAACCACATCAGGAGTATTCCACTTGAGGAGAAACAGGCTTGAAATATCAAAGCCGAAAGACCAGAATTCTTATTGCCTGCAAAGTGGCAGAGAACAGAACAAAACCATCCCCTAACATACAACACAAAACAACCACAAAGGCTGGTTTAGGATCTAGCAACCACCACTTGCAAGATTTCCATCAGGGCAGCAAAATGGCCACTCTTGAGCTGCGGCTTTAAAGCAAAGCATGACATTTTGAGCAGTTTAAAAGACCTCACTAGTATTTCTTTGAGGTAAACGACTATCATGTGTTAAGAGGCATTTCCTGGAAAGGCAGCAAGTGCCAGACTTTGTCTGAATGAGGCTGTTTGGTCTTTAGCTCCAGTGATTTGCTAAATCAGAACCAAGAGGCACTTCTAAATGTTTAAGGAGATGGAAGTTGGTTTGCCCCTCATCTACACTGCTGAGCAACACGAGCAGTTTCACAGCAGCATCCAGCCAGTCACACCTTAAGCATTACACACTCACTTTCTCTTCTTCTTCCCTCCATCCAGCTCATCTTCTGGTCTTCCAGAGGCTGAGGTTTTGCTGATCATTAGCTGCCATCCCATTCTGCTCTAACCTGATGTGTCTGGGTCAGCACCCAACACTGATTACCTCCTAATTCAACTTCCCAAGCCCAGGCAAGTCTCCAAGTAGCTTCTCTCATCTGCTTGGATTTTCTCTGTCATTCCACCTCATGTTCTCTTGGACTAACCTAGAGCAAACCAACTAAATACAACAGCCAGTCCCTTACCATCAAACTGGTACTGAATGATGTTGTTGAAGACTTCCAGCAGGAAGAAAACAAGGTGGTGGTTCTGGACAGCAGAGAACAGGAACCAGGTGGTGGAAAAAGCCTCCAGGAGATGCAGTAACTTGTTAGCAGCCACCATGGAGAGAGACTTCAGATATGGAGACACTGTAAAGGCAAACAAATTCAAACTGACGAACTGAGGTGCATTTATTCACGTAAATACACCTCTAAAAACGTTGGTTTTACCACCTTCCCACCCTGCACTTCTGGGAAAGTCTCATGGAATAGCTGAGCCCAACAGGGTTCCACAGAAACATTTTCAGTTAGAAAAGAAGTCAACATCAAAACCTAGTAAAAGCAAACATTTGTGCTTTTAGAGGCTCTTGGGTAGTTTTACACCAATAGCATCACTGCTGGCACACCTCCTGAAAAGATCACACAACTGGAGCCACTGGCTGAGCCCCAGGGAAGCCACTGCCACCGCAGGGAGGTGGCACCCCCTGCTGGAAAGGGATGGCACTACCAACCACCCTCACCAGACCTACTGGCAAATGCCCTCCTGCCACCCCCGAGGGGCTCCAGGGATGCTGGTGTCCCACCCTCTGCCCAATCTGAGCTCAGGCAGTACTCTGCAGACAGGTCTGATCCTGCTGAAGGTGCTGCTGGCACCTCCAGCAGCAGCCACTGACACTGGTCAGTGTTAGTGGACACAGGCAGGAGCACAGGAAGAGGGGAGTGAGGGTGTCCCCTCTGTAGGCTGTGGTTCCACACTCAGCACTTACCATTCACCACGATGGTGAGCAGGCAATCAAAGAGAGGCTGCAGCCGCTGGTGCCCACTGGTGATGATCTTGTGAAAGACCTATGGCAAGGAAAGAGCTCTTGAGCAAGGTGGTACCTTACTGAAAGCACCCTCTCAACCAAAACCAGTGCCACCCCCACACTAATCGCTTCCTGACACCATTCCTTCCTAGGCAGGGCTCTCCACACTCCACAATTACACAGGTGGGGAATGCTGCTCTCACTGCAGGCTGCCGCTCCAGGAGTACAAGCTTTCATTTACAAGGAATCCTTTGGGGATGTGATTAGGGCTCTACAACACTGCAAACAGAAACTGACCCTCAGCTATTCCAAAACACACAGGCAGCCTGAGACAGAAATTAACCACCAGGAAGCAAGAAACATCGCCATCTCGAATGGATTGTGACTCTGAACCCTAACAATAGCTGCTTGAAATGCCACAGAACAAATCACTTCACATTTGGTTTTAGTGCAAACTTCTAACTCAAATATTTGTCCTATTTTTCTTAACTATAACCTCAGACGTGGAAGATTTGACATTCCCCATCTTGGCCATCCCACCTCTAGCTGGCATGCCTGCAGGGAAGGCCTGCAGCATAACGAAAAATACAGAGATGACAGGAGAGTAATGGAATGTAACAGCAGAACACATGGATGGCATCAACAGCTCTGGTGAGCAAATTTCCCCCAACTCTTTGTAATGGGAACCTCCTTTTGGAGGTTTAACAGAAGCTGCTGTGAGATTCTTCTCTGGCAAACAAGCACAAACATGACAGGAGGGTACCAACACCTGAGGCTGGCACTAAAAACCCAAAGCTGTAGTGTTGAGCTTGGTGTCACCAAGCTGTTCCCACTCTGACAGATGTGCTCCACGCAGCTCTGGGACAGAGACAGCAACGCAGTCAGATCTCCTGCCTTCCCCACCCATGACCAAGTCTGGTAGAGGCCATGCACCCATTCCACTCATTCCACTCTCAGAGTCCCTTAGACACCAGCCCAGTGCTATCCCAGATCCTGTTCTTTGGGATCATCTCATGCAGATGGAATTGTACGCTGCCAGGCACACCACCTCAGGTTAACAATGTGCAAAGATTCCACCAGTGCTTGGATGCATCCCACGCACTTTCTAGCTACTCAGTGGGATGTCAATCTAGGAAGGACGAGTGTATGGAAGGAGAAAAGAGGACATTTATTTGTGGAGGTGTGGAACAGGAGTCAGGAGGGACAGAAAAGAACTGCTGGAGCTATACTCACTATGATGAGCAGATCTGCATGTGTCCCTGTGAAGACAGGGATGTCCATAGGCACTCGTACAGAATAGGGCTTGTTCAGTCGAACCCCAAAGTTACGCTCCCCACTGAGAAGCAGGAGGATGAAGACCCCAATGTGCATCAAGCCCACTCGAGCTGCAGGTAAAAGCACATCACAGTGAGGCCAGTGGACTCCTGAACGCAGAAGGCAGTGAGGAGAGGGGAGAAACACTATGGGACTGAAAGAGAAACTGCACAGACCAGACCTTGCTGACAAGGGACATCTCCTACAGAGCTCCCCCCGCTGCCAGTACAGTGCCCTTCCCAAACACATCTATGGGGCCAATACAGTGTTAAGCCTTGGATAAATTACGCTTTTCTTCATTATGTTCTTGACATAAACCCATCACCACAGTAAGATAGATCTGAAGTCTTCCCACTATGCAGTGATGAAGTTATGCCCAAGTTATTCCCAAGACAAGAGCAGATTCCTCATTTCTCTCTCTCAGAGACACAGTTTCCAACACAAGGACTCAAAACGAATTAACATGCTAAGAATCTCCCTTCCCTGCGTTGTGGCATAGATCATGTCCTGCTTCTAGACACTAAAACCCAGCTATCTGGACCATTCCACCCCTCTAGAAGGCTAGAAACATGCACTTAAGATGCTATTGCATCTAAGTGGTAGGGAGGAAGCATCTTAAAACATTCTAGCTCAACTGTCAAGCACTGCTCATCCCAAATACTGAAAATAACCAACTTACACTGGTCTGCTCTGGCATCATTGAGAAAATACAAGATTGGGACAAGGATATCCAACACATCACTGCTCTTCAGCACAAAGAAGAGGAATTTCTGGAAGAAAGGGCAGTATTTCAGACCATTATAAGCAGATTTGATTTTCTGCAGCATCTGCAGGACTCAGGACAGGTAGCCTCAAGCTACTAAATCTCTCAGGACCATCAGAAAGGCTCAGCTCTTCAACTCCTGTGTTATTTGTAGTTATAATGACAGCTGCTCCAGCATTTGCCTCAAGCACTGACCTTCAGGAGCTGCAGCCTCCCTCACAAGCTGTCCCTATACCCACAACCCCCCTTACCCCATGCAGCAGGGAACAGTGCTGCTGATCAGAGTCACTGCTCACCGCCTGCCCACAACCCTTCACCAGGCCCCGGGCAATAGGCAAGGTGGGGCAAAGCTCAGCAAGAAGCAGATCCACACCTTGTTGAAGTCACAGAGTTTCCAGAAGAGGACGAGGAGTTCCTGATGGAATTGGATCTTCTTGGCAGAGTTTGGCAGGTATGTCTGGACCAGCGGGTTTGATAACAAGCGGGCCACTCCTTTGAGGATGAACTGGAAATCCTGCCAAGAGACCAGGAAAGAGGCTGTGGTGAGCCCAGGGTTAATGCAATCACATGAAAGCAGACAGGAAACAGTTCAGGAGAGGAGCACATTACCTCTTCTCGGTGTATCCTTGAGAGGTAATTCACAAACAGATTGTCTGGTCCAGGAGGCTGCGTGCAAAGAAAAGGAGTGAAGCACTTACTGGCAACAAGGATTACTCAGGAAGGCAAAATGTAACTGGGGCTAATGTCTCATTTCAGCTTTCCACTCTGAATGATCCCATTTTAAGTGCTAGGAGACAGGGTACCTCAGGCAACACTAAAATCGGGGGCTTTCCACTTGTAAGCTCCTGAATCAAGTTAGTGACCAAAGCATAATGGTTTGGTCATGTAGAGCTGCTTATGTACAGCTGCTTAGTGACCTACAGGAAAGAAGCAGAGGCAGCAGCCTGCAAGGGGATGAGTGGTGCAGGGCTCTACAGGTCAACATTCAATACAAGCTGCTGCAAGATCACCACAGGGAGTTCAGGAGAGCAGCAAACACAGCTCCCAGTCTCACTCACATCCACATCATCCATGGCTGTGCCAGTGGTGGTGCCATCGACGGTGGGACTTGAACTGGTGGAGCTGTCATAGTCCAGAGTGACAATCAGCACCTGGGCTGCCTCCTCCACCAGGGGCTCGCGGTAGTCCGAGAAAAGCAGGTGGTTGTAGGGAATCCCATATCCCACCGGATCGTAGGCACAGACAACGTTCAGGAGTGAGGTGAAGAGTGGGAGCGCGTGTCTGAGGGGAAGAAAACATGAGGAGAAGGCAGAAGCAGGAAGAAAAAGGTGCTGCCTTGGAGAGGGACAGTCTGGGGTCATGACAAAACGCAATCATCTTCTCTAACCTACGGCAGTGCCCCAGGGACAAGAGCTGACATTCCAGCTCTCTGCTGGTCTCCTGGACTACATCTGAGAGGGAAAGGGGAGGTAAAGAAGGCCGCGTGGCTTCCAAGAGGAATCCTGTGGAGTACTGTGTGAAGAGAAAAGGACCTCAAAGCTCCCTATGCTCTGGAAAGACAAAATCGTCCGCCTTCAGCCAGGACTGCTCCGAGGTGAGCAACCTGAGGAGCTGGAAGTCCCACAGGAGACAATGTCGCTAGAGGGCAGCATTCATCCGCCACCAACACCAGGCACTGCCCACAACAGCTCACACCACCGTCCCCCGGAAGGAACAGGGTCTACAGCAGCGAACTGCACCTCTCACTTCCCACAGGACAGGATCAGCCCCGCATCAAACTCCAGTGAGCACCACGCTCTGTTTCCTCTTCTGCTGCTGAAAAGCAATTCTCACTAAGCAGAGATGATAATGGGATGTACGTACAATAGGGACAAAGAAAAAGGCCAACAGCCCCTCCATGTTGGGGGTAAGCAAGTCCTATGGTGCCCCATCACCAACACACTGCATGGAAGAGATTTGAAGGTATTTCCCCCCTGGCACTCAGTTTCCACCTCTTCACCCTCACCTGTTCTCTGTAGAGCAGAAGAACTGCACCCAGGGGTTGGTGTTGCTGCTGTCCGAGGAGGGAGGCAGATACATGGCCTCAGAGAAACAGGTCAGCAGCAGCTTAAGCAGCTCTGTCCTGAAAGAAAGGAAGATGATCTTAAGGTGCTTTGCAACCCTAACTATTCTATGGTTCTATAAGAAGCTGAGGCCTGGAGCCATTCAGGAGCAGGGACTGGGTGCAGGAAGCATCAGAGTAGAACATCAGGAAAGCTCAGTCCCATCTAGAAAGCTCTCACTACAGGGAACTAAGCCTCTTCCATTTCATAAGCACTATTGCTGTCACTGGTGCAAAGCTCAGCAGAATTGCTGCCTCATGAAAAGAAAATACAGTACGGAGCTGCTAGACATTCTCAAAGCAGCAGTGTTCTGCCAGCTCCTGTTGCAGACACTATGACTCCCATACCATACTACACAAAGCTATTCAAAAGGTCAGCTGTTTTTATTTCCTCTGTTGCCAGTCCTCTTAGCTCCTTTCAGACCAAGCAGAAAGCCCCTTGGGAATCACAGACATCCAAGGAGACAAGGAGAGCCCATCTCCCCCACATCTCCCTCTCTTGAACACAGTCTCTTTTCCCTTCTGCCTTTGCAGCCCTCTTACCTATTCAAGTCATGGATGTAGTTAGGCTGTGGAGAGTGAGCAAAGCCCACTCCTGCCTCCCAGATGTACTCACAGCTGTCGATGGAGTGGATATCTTCTGCTGTGTCCTGTGGGAGAAACAAGAGGCTGGACTACAGAAGGCAAGAGCCAGAGCTGACAGTGGTAGTGGTACCCAAGGCAGTTCAGCCCCTCTCTTCAGCAGGGCCAAAGAAACCAGAAGAGAAGCATCCAGACATAAACTGTACATACCAGCACCACCCAGGAAGGACCCCAGACAGAGGGCCCTATCTTCAACATGCACTGAGCACCCTACAGAATGAGGCCTTTCCTCTAGCATGCTAAGGTGCAGTGCCAGCAACCTCTACTGGGAAGGGGCATCCAATGCCAAAGGATCCAGCCTCTGCTCTGTTCTCTTTACTGGATGCATCACCACCTCCTCTCCTCCACAGCTCATGAAATACAGCCCAGGGCAGGGCTTTTCCTTTGCAGATCAAGAGCACCACACTGGGTGCTGCTTCACGTCTCAACCCCACATCAGGGCACATCATGTAGGGTTTACCCATATAGTGGTGTCTCGCAGTGGCTGCATCCCTAAGACAGGAGGAGAAGCAGCAAACTAACCCTCACGTATAACAGAAGCAGGTATGGCTGTGACTTGCTTTCAGAGGGGAAAGCAAGAAGGTGACTGCAAATAAGTTACTTCTCCTAGTGAAAACCCTCCCAGTCCCTTGACAGCCGCTGGCATGACTCCCAGCCTTGCTTTGCAACCTGAGGAGATGAACCACAGCAGTTTGCCCTTCTTTGTCACGCTGAAGCAACTCTGCTGCCATTGAAAACCACCTGCCAACCCTCCAGGAACCACCAGGAGCAAGGGCCCAGATGAATATGTTTGCATCAAGTGCACTTGGCACACTCTGGCTGTCTCTTTTCTGGGGTTTAATTAAGCAAATTCTATCTCCTGCCTTTTTTCCTCCCTGCACTTAGGGAAAACAGATCAGGGGAGTGCTTCTGATTGCTCTGGGTTCCCACTGCATCACCTCTCTCCCTTCCACAAAGGCAAGACCTTCCTCAGGTCTTGAGGGCAGACAAGATGCTGGTGATATCAGCATTACAGCAGATTCCCAGGTCCAGCAAAGCAGGTGCTGATGTCTTCAGAGAGCTCCGCCTTTGCAAGTAAATGCTAAAACACAGAGATGCAGCACTGTGCATGAGAGAGGGAGCCCCAGTTTCCAGCCATAGTTACAGGGCTGACTTCAGTAGGAGGACAAACGGCAGAAGAGCAGGGGTCAGTCCCAGCTCTCCTTTGCCCATTCCCTCCCTAGTTCTTACCCACCCCCTCAGTTCTGCTTTAGCAACTATCCACCATGAACTGTGTCTCTGGGGCCACATCTTCTGCCATGAATATGAGGGGCTGAACCCACCCCTCTGCTCTTAACCTGCAGTTGGACCAGAGCCGGAAGAAGCTAAGCAAAGACGACAGAGGCTGCAGGCAGCAGAGAGGCAACTAACACCAAGGAACACAAAGCACTCCTGATTCATTGTCTAATTCAAGTTGTCCAGAGGCCTGGAACACCAGGCTGGCTGCTGCCAAGGGTGAAACCACACATGCAGTGGGGAGAGGGGGCTCTCCCAGGGAGAATTTGTCCCTTCATCCCCAGGTTACAGATTTCAGCTCTGACACCCAGAAACCTCACGCAAGCAATCTAGTACTCAGGTTTGCCAGGGGATTTTGCAGCCATGAAACACACAGCGGTGCAGAATGCTCATATTTAATTTACTTCATAGCTAAAAGGAGGGCTGCCCACTTTTCTTTCTAGACTGGGCCTCCAAGAAACACCACAGAGGCATTGGAAGGCAGGGAAGGAGATGCATCAGTATCTGTCCTTAGCACACCAGGTAAAAGATCCCTGCTTCAGGGAACAACTCCAGAGACAGTCACCATAAGGACCACAGCACATTTGTGTTTGCTGAGATGATGCAAAGAGGAAGAGAAGGTGGAATGACACAACAGAGACAATTACTCATTCAGATCACAGCACCTGTGATCAAGCAAACAGCTGCTTCCTGCCCTATGTGGGCTAAATTGCCAGTGAAAGGAGCAGGGCTAAAGGTCTCTGGTAACAGCAGAAAAGCAGTTGTTTGCCAGCACAAGCACCTTTCCATAGTGCAGGGGTAGGTGCTGGCCATTCCATTTGAAACTCATCCAGCTGCCTCAGAACGTCTGTTTAGGAGGTACAAACCCCACAAAATGAACCCAAAATGTTGATCAGTATCAGTCACTGTGGGTTCAAGCTCAGCATCTCCCTATTTTCCTGCCTATAGGTTTGCAGGGAGCTCCAGGGAACCCCCCTCCATGCAGCTGATCTACCTCTATAACCCCATGCTCCAGCTTACCACTGTGCTCCTCCGGTGGCTCTGCACAGTGAAGTCAGGGCAGAAGAGGAGGTCTGTGACCGCAAGGAGCAGCGACTCAGCCAGGGGCCGGGCATTTTCATCATCTTCATCTCCCTGCAGTGAGAAACATGGAAGGGTGTTGTCAGGCCAGGTTAGCAAAGAGCACACAGGAACACCAGCGTAACACAGCAAGAGAAGATACGCACCCCAGGAACACACTGGGAGGCAAGAAGTTACAAAGGAACAATAGGAACAAAACCCAGCCTGTACAGCAAAGAAATTCCCCCCCGAAGGTGATGACTAAACAGGAATAAGCTCTTTAGTGACACCAAACTGAGCAGACAGACTTAGAGATGTTGGGGAAACAGAAGAGCAGCACTAGACCTTGCCATGTGGAGATGCTTGACTTACTGGAGACAAAAGGAAAGGGAACATAGACAGAGAAGTGGGTTTTACAATCATCACAGAGGGTGACTTGGTGCACAGGTAATAGTGATAGGAAGAAGCCAGCAGCAATAAGGTGTAAAACCTCTTGAAGTCTTACATGGGCAGCCAAGAACTGGAGGCGACAGAACCAAGAGAGGCTGCATGCATCAAGCAAGGGCTGCCTCAGCCTGCCATAGCAGAGGAAGCATGACAGCAGAGAGGATTTTGCCCTCTCCAGTGTTCAAAGCAATCACTGGACTCATGCATGGCTACTCCTCTGCAGCCGTTGCCACGGGAAACCTTCCCAGCTCCTGCCTGTCAAAGAGCATCCTGGATGGGAGAGCTTCCCCACCATACACTGGTGCTGCAGGGAAAGGCAGGGAACAGGAATGGCAGGGGCTTATCTATCCGAGCCAGACCTCTGTCAGCCTGCACACAACACACAGCTCTTCAATCACAGCAGGCAGCTAAGGGAGATAACAACCTGTGTGGCTGCCGCAGCAACAGCAGGAAGACTGCTGCCAAGCAGATCCTGGATGTAAGGAGAAACCCAGAGAGCATGGGTGGAGCCAGCACAGCAAAGATGCTTTTACTCAGTCTGATGCTGGGCTCTCAGTCCGAGATGAAATGATAAGCACTAGAGTCCAAGAGGATTTCTTTTCCAAGAATGATCTTTGCTAAGATCACCTTGGCTGCTGGAAAAGTACCTGCAGGCTCTGGGTACCACCACATCCAAAACAGTGACACACACCAAACCAACAGGCCAGTACACAGCACAGACTTCCTCACAAGAGGGAGGTACCCCTGATCCAAGAGCTCTGCCATCCATCCCTGCACCGTGGAGCACGTGAAAGGTAACTGCAGAGACATTTACTAATGTAACCATCATCTTCCCCTTTGGTTCCCAAAGGGAAATCAGCCTTTAGACAGCAAAGCTGTTGCCTCTAGATTACATATAGCCCCAGCTTCCCTTAACGTCTCTGTTATTCGTGCCAGGCAGCTGAGCCAGCCTTAGAGCTGCTTCTGCACATGGCTAAAGGATGGAGCACACTGAGCCACAACAGCTCCGTGGCATTCAGAAGGTACAAACAGCAGGAGGGTTCACGCATGCACCGGGCTGGATAGCTATAAAGCTGAGACTTCTTCTTCTAGGTGCTGAACAAGGTGGAAAAGCAATAGCAACAACAGCCTGGCTGGATCAGAGCTGCAGGCACTCCATGTGTTCCTTCCCAGAACAAGCTCCTCCATTGTTAAGGCTCTTCAGCACTCCCTGCCCCTGCAGGGATGAAAGGATGGACAACCACCACCCTCCCAATCACAGATCACACAACAGAGCAGGGCTAGCAGAGACTTTTCATTCCACCACCCAGAACTTCCCCCTGCAGTGGCCTCAGGCAAAACAGATTAGAGGTGACAGGCAGAGACAGCTCAAGGTGCAAGGTTTGTTCTGTACCAACCACTGCCAACCCTTTATATCCGTCCCCAAAGACGCTGCAGTGCAACTGAGCATTCAGGGAAACCACACTCTTCAGTACAGCCACGTTCAGGAACTCATAGGAGAGAGCTCTAT
This sequence comes from Psilopsiagon aymara, assembly GCA_024733675.1. Taxonomy (NCBI): domain Eukaryota; kingdom Metazoa; phylum Chordata; class Aves; order Psittaciformes; family Psittacidae; genus Psilopsiagon; species Psilopsiagon aymara. Next base: position 40,818 of record JANRGW010003404.1, read on the forward strand.
GCACAGAGAGGCAGCTGCTGAGGGAGCAAGCAGGCACACATGTATTTCTGGCCTAACTCAGCTGTGTTTTCAACACTGCTTCTCCTATATGCAGATCCTAAAGCACTTTCATCCCATTCCTCTGAGAGACACAGAAGAGCACTATTGTGCCTGCTCTCCAGACAGAGACATAGGGAGGTTCAGAGCCTCCCCCAAGGTTATACTCATCATTGACAGAGCCAGGAACAGTACCTAGTTCTTTAACCACTCCTGCTCAGTTATGGGCTTCACCTATGTGGTTAAAGCTGTATCACTCAGCTCATAACAGAGTATCGAGTCATGATGCCGAGAGCTTCTCCGGCACTGGCTGCTTTAAATGTGACATTGTAAAGTCAGTGGAAACTGCACTCTATTTCAACTTGACATGAACCTTAAATCAACTTCAGGTAATGGAACAAGGTCATTTCAGTTAAAGTTATACAGCATCTAGTACTGCTCACATGTTCCCACCTTCAGTTACACTGGAGAAGCCTTCCCTCACATACCACTGCTTTCCTACAGCTACAACTCAAGTGAAATACTCAAATGCTGCAGAAAAAAAGCAGCTGAGGGGGAGAGAAAGAACAGAAAGAATCAAAGGAAAGAAAAGAACTTAGAAGGTATCACTGATTTTTGACAGAATAGAAATAACTGCAATAAAGTTGCTCCCAAGTCTACATGGAATCTAAAGAAAGAAGAAAGTGCTAAGAGACAGACCCCTCCTCGGCCAGCCCCAGGGACAGTTGACCAGAAGAAACCTCTCCAGTCTGGGTCCTCAAAGATGTAAGGCAGGATGCGGGTGAGGAGCCGGCAGCAGTTCAGGATGATCTGCCTCTCCTTCTCCGTGTGGCAGCCGCTCTCTGCTCCCTGCACCAGCTTCTCCACAGCCTGAAGGAAACAAAACCAAGGCAGGTACACAAGTTAGCAAGAGCTGGGCTGGTCTGGCCTGCTGGTGACACCCTCAGAGTTACAAGCAGCTCTTGGAGCCCCATTTTCTCAGGGTTCAATGGTACAGGTGCTGTTGCTGTTTGGAACACTGCAGCAATAGGGGTAATGATGTTAAACAGACCCTCCTGGATTTCTGCTGTGCCACTGAAAGACACCTCACACACCAGGGTTAATCTATGCAGCACATGTGTCACGCCATGTGAGACACAGCTCCAAAAGACTCCTTCCAGCACTGCTGCATGACACCACACTCTTGAAAAGAGCAGATCAGATTAACTTCAAGCACACGAGACCCAGGCAGAAGCAAGACACAGCACTGTGCTGCATGGCGTGAGGTGCTGGCAGGGGAAGATGGCACAGAAACAGGTCTGACAGCTCTGTATGTGCTGTTGTGACTACAGTAGGAACCTCTTCTCACTCAGGAGGTGGGAGCAAAGCTGCTGCCTGTGACTATTTAGTGTACAGATACGGCCTTCAGCACAGTCTGTCAAGGCCCTGCTGCACAGGAGGGTGGCAGTCCAGGTTCCCTGCAAATAGGACTGGAGCTCTGGAAAGAGCTTCTGTGCTGAGTCTCTGCAGTTCATCCAATCACTGCTGAACCCATCAATGGAGACAGCCACTGGGTTTTCCAGAATAGGATGTGGGTCTTCGCCAGGCACCAATCACAGTCCCAGGAGGCAGCAGGAGGAGGTTTCACCCACACGCAGAAACAGGCAGCTCCTTCCCCCAGCAGCTGCACCCACTCGCTCTTACTCCCTGATCCCAAGGGGAAACAGAGGGGGAATGAAAGCCAAAGCATTTACCAAGGATTCACCTTGCTGCTTTTTAATTCATGAGGTCAGGCGTCCTGCATGTTTTCCTAGCAGGTTGCTTGGGTCACTGACTGCCAGCCTGCACCACTGCATTAATGGGTGTTTAAATGCCGTGTGTGGAGTCCCGGTCTGGCCATAGAGTACTCCATGACTGAGCTTAACTATTCTTTCAGGCACGTTTGTGACTTTGTACAGCCTGAGCCTGTAGCCATGACTGCAAATGACATTTCAGCTATGCTCTTCCGCTCTGCAGGAACACGCAGCATTGCTAAGTCCAGTGGCACACTGCACGTGGCACTGCTCACAGCCCTCAGCCTGGCAAAAGCACTGCAGGAGTCTGCAGGCTCCTCTGACCCTGATAATCCAAGATCTAGGGGTCCTGGATAAGCTGCTCTGCAGCCACCAGGTCTCCCAACACATCTGTTTACAGCAGGGAGAAAAACACATAGTTTAGTCTTGGTTTGGGGGTATCAAGGACACAGAATCAAAGGGGTCTTGTGGTCAGTAGAGGTCTCCTCAGCCGTTCTCTATTCTCAAGCTGCTGATGCCAGAAGCCAGGAAACAGCACTAGGGAAGAACTATTCCATTTTCCCTCATTTCTGTATTCTTTCTCAAGCATCTACCACAGGCACCTGTGTGAGGCACAATTCCCAATCAGAGGCACCTTCCGTATGACTCTGGAGGTTTTAACCACATTTTGTGGAGCAGGAAAGAAAACCAGGATGGCAACAACCATTTGAAACTGGGAAAACACCATTCCAAACATTCCCAGTACTACAGATTCAAGGCTACCCTCTGCATGGCTCAAATCAGGAGCATGATTAACACCTGCACTTTCGCAGGCAGAGGAAGTCTCAGGCTGTTACTCACTAGCTTGACAATCTGCCAAACCTGGAGGGTAGGAAATGTGAGTCCAAGTGCCTTGTGCTCCACACAAAGACAGGGCAACACCAGAAGCAGCATCAGGGATGCTCTGACATTACAGCAGGAGGAAAAAAAGTCTTAGAGATCTCCCTCAAACTTCATCCAGACTCTCCCACAGTGACAATCTCCACATCCCTCTGGGATCTGCCAGCTTGAAGTGAGGAGTAAGGCAGCACTAACCTTATAACAGAGAGTTGCCAAGTTTGAAGGTGATTCTTCTCTCACTGCCCGGATCTCTGCAGCTGGTACAAGGGCAAAGACATCCTGCACTGAAGTAGCTGTGTCTGCCCAGAACTGGTCCCAGAAGGCATCATCTGTTGCCTCCACAGGCTATGGAGAGACAAACATGGTTATAGATGCAGAACTACCACTCTATGAAGTCCAAACACGTAGGTCATGTATATCAATGCTGTCATAGCTCTGTCACCTTCACAGCAAGCCAAGGATACCCTGAGCATGCAGTGGAATTACTTCTATTGCAACCAAAGTCTTGAGGAAGCAATCAGAGACATCTCACATGAGAGCACGAACAGACATCTCGCAGAACTGACAGACCCACCTCAAAGCACTTACAGATACAAGGGAATTGGTCTTTCTGAATCAAATATTTATAAGGAACTGAAGCGTGCAGCTGATTGCTGCCAAGCTTTGTTCTTAAAAAGCACTAAGTGTGCAGTTCAAAGAGAAAGATGGGAGGAGGAGGCTGATATACTAAAAAAGCAATCCATTTCAGACCTATGGTCTGAGAAGCTCACCCCACTCTCCATGTCTGGGAACATATCTCTTCCCATTACCTCTTCAGGCTCTGCAGCTACAGACAACCTTCTCTTTCACCATAACTGTAGTCCCCTTTCCACAGTGGGAGGATGCGTACTCTCCTCGAGCCCACCCTGAGACCCCACTACAAGGGATGCTGGCTGTAAGGCTGATCTGTCTGCCAGGCCACAGCTGGAAAGACAGCTCAGCACATCTGGCAGCAGAGCCTCCATGTGATTTCCCCCAGCTTCTTCCTCACAGCATGGCATCTACTTAGAAAGCAAAACACTACCAATGACAACCTGGGGGTCAGGTTATATGTGGCTGAAAAAGAGGACTGGATCTTACTTTGCTCTTTATGGCTTTGTAGAGCCAGAGAGCATTTCAGGGCATTCAGACACACAGAACTAGCTATGCCTCCAACCCTGCAGAAGCACACTGATGACCAGCCATTCCCCAAAAGGTGAAAGCACCAGCACTGCTTGTTTGCTGAACAAGGAGGCATCTCTATTACACAACATCTCAGGCATCCAAAGCTCTGAATAATCAGGAAAGACTTAACTTTTCAACCAGTTTAAAAGCGAGCACAGCTCTTCCCATCTAAATGCTAATACATGCCACGAGATAGGCATCACCCTAACAAGACTGGGAGCACGCATCCAGTCCAGGGGTGGGATAAACACCTACCTATCTATGCCAAGCAGTAGGAAAGAAATGGATCCATGTCAGAAAAGGAAAATGGAAGCTTTTCCAGAGTTTCCCCAGCCATGCTGAGGCACGGTGGTATGTCAGACGAGCCATCCCCTTGGCTGGAGGTGAAGGGCAGCCTCCTGCCTGCAAGTGCACCAGCTCCAAAGCAAACTGCAGCTCTCTCCAACTGCAGTAACCAGCACTGTGGGTGAGTCGACTGCGCCAGATGGGAAAGGGGCATGAAAATGAACTTGTGTTTCCCTTAAGCAATTCCTGTCCACTCCCAGCTCTGCTGCAGCAGGCAGAAAACGCGCCCAGCTCCCTGCTGTTTAAATGCAGCTAAGACACAAATCCAGGGAGAACATCACAGCTCTGGCACTGAGAAGTGCCCTATCTCCCTCTTTGCTGTCACCTCCTGAATTAACCATCTTCGAGCAGGTGGCACTAGCACCCAAAGGACAAAACGTGAGAGGGGCAGGCAGCTGCCCCCAAACTGGTATAGCAGGTTACGGCCCTGCAGCTCCCTGCCTTAACGCTCCAGTGCTGCAGAGGCTGCTTATCTCTTGTTCTGGTCCTTCCAGCCACGCAGCAAATCCACCCAAGAGACTCTCCAGTCTTTAAAGATAGATATAAGCCACACACATGTTTAGGCATTAGGCAGAAGCTCTTCCCTGTGAGGGTGCTGAGGCGCTGGCACAGGGTGCCCAGAGAAGCTGTGGCTGCCCCATCCCTGGCAGTGTTCAAGGCCAGGCTGGACACAGGGGCTTGGAGCACCCTGCTCCAGTGGAAGGTGTTCCTGCCCATGGCAGGGGCTGGAGCTGGAGGAGGTTTAAGGTCCCTTCAACATCAATTATTCTATGGTCTTCTTAAACTGCTCTAGCACTGAAACCCTCTTCATTTCATCACCTGGCCACCAAAGCAAGTTCCCACCGAGTCTTCCCAAGGGAAAAGCAACTTTTTCCAAATGGCTCAAGATCACAGCTCCTCGGAAGGGATCTATAGGAAACACCAAGTGTTCACAGCCTGACTTGCAGCTTCCTGAGCGCATGAAGAAGCTGCACTCTTCCTAACCTGGGCATGAAATGCTTAGTGGAAGCAAAGTTACTTTGCAATCCTCATCTCTAATAAGACTCCTCAAAAAGAGCCAAGTATTTGGAAATCCAATCTCTGTGAGGCACGAAACATCCTACACTTCCTCCATCCCCTTTCAAACCTGGTACCACAACCTGTGTGTAACTGCCACATGTACCCACTGGCTGTCTGCCACAGCCACTCCCACTGACAACAGGGAGCAGCAATTGCTGCTAATTGGAGCTCATGCATAAATAATGGTTCCCTCTCATCTAGAGGGGAAGCAGAAACCATTTCCCACCAGTAGACACGGATCCTTTACCTCCTGCTTGCCTCAGGCCTGCTCTGAGGTTGAACGCAGCCGCTGTTTTACAGATGGTAACACAACAGCGAGGCAGATTGAAGAACATGGTCTGACTAAAAGGACAGGGAAACAGAGAAGCATAGCTGCAACATGGGTGCTGCAGCCACATTAATGTCATGTCTGCCATCTTGGCAAGCAGATGATGCTAAAAAACACTGTTTCTTTCAGCTTTAATAGCTGCAGCAGTCAGCTCCTCACCAACAGATGGTATCCCCTGTACAGTGCTGGGCCACGGATTCAGTTCTGAGTCACTCATATCCCCCCAACCCCCCTGGTTTAATTAACAGTCTGGCATCACAAAGCTACTCCATCCACATAATATTCATCTCCTTGATAGAACATTAATGGATGTTTTTAAGCTGATTGTGTTCTGCACACAGCATCTCTGGGGATCTAAATATCCATTTCCTCATGCTGAGCTCACACAACTGCCCGTATGTAGCTCACAGGGAAGGGAAATACAGAGACCTCGAACAGTCTTGTTCGCCAGCCATAGACGTCTTCATTTGAGAATGACAGGATTTAGTCACAAGCAGCACACGCTGCAGTAACAGACCCCACGGCTAGCCTTGATAGTGCTTTACGCAGAAGAGCTCACGAGGAGCTGAATCCTCACCAGCAATGCTGTGCGCTGGGGTCACTTTGCATCCTCCAGATCAAGGCAAGAGGGAGACTTGCCTTCGGTTCACCTGGACAATGTGTGGCCACCTCCCACCTGCACGCTGGCCGGACAGAGGTGGAACCAGTCCTGCTGGACACCTCCAGTCTTTATTTCCCAATAGTTAGAAATGTTGGGTTTCAGGTTCTTTAGAGCACACCACACATGCTGTAGGAGCCAGAACACACTTACTTTGCAAGCATCTTGCCAGCTACCGAATAGAGAATCACAGCCCCAGCAGCCAATCCCCAGGCATCCAACAGGATACCTCACAGGAAACAGGAACACAGAGTGGAGCTGACCATGTCCTATAAACAGGAAAAGGTCCTGAGGCACAGCCTCCCCCATTCATTGCTGTGCTCAGCCTGACACTAGCACCACCTTCGCTTTCCCTTTCAGATCCAACCACGCACTAACTCAGGCAGGGTGAGAGTTTGCAGCCTCCTCCCACCCAAGAGATTCCTGCATTTCCACCTTTACACCAAATCCCCATTCCCAACAATTCCTGCAACAGGTCCTTAACAGAGGACTCTCCTTAAACCAACCCCGACCTTGCTGCAGACATCAGCACAGAATCAAAGGGACAAGCAGCCACTAGTCTTGTTCGCTGTACTCTCTTCTTGCTTCTTGCCTACACATCAGCTGAGCATCCCACCAACCGAGCCAACATAACAAAGTGCTCAATGTAGAGACTCTCCTTCTGAGACTCAGAATCAGAGCAGATCCCTCATCCCTCACCAGGGTTTCGAGCCAGTACTACCCAAGGACGGATACATAACAGCAGCACGTTCCTTTCCACCCCAAATGAGGCAGAACTGTGCAGTGTAATACTGAGCAAAGAGCCATTCCTGCAGCACTTGGCAGAGGCAACCCTGCAGGGCCAATGGATTAGTTTGGGGCAGTTCACACCTCTGTACTGCCTGCTTGTGGTACTGTGCAAAAGGAAAGGCTGAGGACAGATTTACTCATATAATATCTACCAAGATTTCTCCCCTGCTGCCAAGGACAGCAGCTCTACACAGAGCAATAGTAAGCTTTGTTGTAGGATCTTTGCAGTCAGCAGCGCAGAATCAAGGACAGACCCCACTCGAGTCTGCTGCCAGTTCTCTGCCCCCACAGCAGACAGCGTGGCAAAGGAAACTGGAAAATGGGATTAGTGCAAGTCTGGCAATGAAAGCCCAGGACAAGTGTCAGCCATGTGCAGCATTAGTTACAGCTCTGCTTTTAAACCAACAACTTTGCTTTTGACCAACCTGAGACAAGCTTGAATACTATTAGAAATAGGCTGCCAGAAGCCTCCAAGCACACGGTGTACTTTTCTCAGCCCCAAATCAACAGCCTTTCCACATCAGAGAGAAAGGACTGGAGTTTGCCCCTCGTGGCTGATCCTTTCTGTCTCTTTAAAAGCAGAGGCATAGCTACAGCACTAAATTCTACCAAGCTGCTTCACAAGATCACAATTTCTTATCTTCCAGTCGGCTGCTTGCAGAAACCATTTAATCACCAACTGGCAAGGAAAGCAAGCGTGTTTCTCAGCAGACTCCCAGCTTCAGCTCCCTGCTCTGCCACTGACTGGCTGTCATACTCGCATTCTATGCTCCCCTTCACCTCTTAAGGAGTCAGCATTTTCATGGCCAGTTTGGGAGGGCTCACACTTTCTCTTTGATAAAGCACACTTGGTTTGTTATTAAAAGGACGGTACTGTCAATTTAAGGGTGTGCAGTGTAAGGTAATATACGATACATAAAAATCCTAAAGCCCATTTCTCTATGTATCATTACGAATAGGCAAGAGTAGCATAAGCCAATTCCTTCCTCCTGGTACTACTGCGCTACTGCCATTTTTTAATCAATGAAACCATTCTGAACTTCACTTCAGGGGCAACTCTGAACCTTCACCAATCAGTGAACAGTGCTTTCTGCTCAGCTCAGCTTCCTCCCATCACAGCCTTAGGAAACACCATATAGTGTATTACTAAGCTCAGGGTTTCATGTTACTGATGATTTGACACAAACCCATTTGTCCAGCTCCCTAACGTCAGAGCAGAAGGCTGCAGGAAAGCAGATGTGGTGCTGCAGAAGCAAGGTGTATTCTGAGCTAACAGCTCTGAAGCACTTCACACTGTCCACGACTGCAGCCTGGGTTCGAATCCAGAGTTCAGCAGGAGGAGGCTGCTGCTGGTAGGAGCTGCAAAGGCTCCAGCAGAGCCCAGGCACGCATCCTGCACAAGCAAACACCGGTGCCCTTCTACAGTATGCAAATATGGGAGCGCCAGCACCCCACCCTTGCTCCACATGGCAGTTCGGGCTCACCTCCACCACAAAGACCTGAAACGAATCCAGCTAAGAATGAAGCTTTTTCCTCCTTCCTTTACTTGGGGCCCCAGTGAAACTTCTTCCATTACTCACGTAGATAAAGCAGGGGAGGGGAGCACTCTCTTCTTGGCTGGCAATAGGAACGACTGCCTCATACAGGATTCTCCCTGCGAACAGCAGGCCTAGAAGATCCCTATAGGCTTGATTTCCCCTTTAATTTCACCTTACACACGTTATTTCCCAGCGGAGGAAGGATGGTCCAAAGCCGAGGGCACTCTGAACTATTTGGCATCCAGAACAGACTACGGAAGAATCCCTTAAAACAGTAATTCAATCACTTCTCTTTTTGCCTAGGGATGTTATGGAACATCTACAACCGAAGGTTGTAATGAAGATATTCACAAAAGCCCCTCCTGAGTGATGCGGATAGAGGTGATACTGCCTTAGAAAGTATAAACACAGCTTTTCCATGGCTCTTCCAGCCTTACCATCCATGACTCTTTCCCAGTTCCACTCTTGAGTGTTCACGGGTTTTCTCCTGTTACCCCTTTGCATCCGTCCCTTTTCTTCTGGGTTAATTCCTCATTTTAAGTATCTTTTCACCGTCATCCCCAAGTTTTCTCAGCAGCTGTCATTCCCCCACTGCCCGAGGTGCATCAGAACAGCACCTCTCAACTTTAGCTCCTACGAATTCAAGATGTGACGTCTCAATAGAGCAAAATCCCTCTGCTCCTTAGATGGGGACTGCTCATTTTCTACCCGCACGCTGCCATCAGTGACTCCCAGCTTACACACGAACTAAGCCAGCTCTGAGGACATGGCAACATCTGGTAGAGCTCTGGGCAACCACTTTCCTTATGTAGATAAGACAGATAGACAGCCCTGACTGCTGTTCATTCCTTCCCCTCTACAGCCTGCAGAAATAAAGCATCATTTCACAGATGGAAGCTGCTCCTGCTGCAAAAAGCTCTCCCATGGACGGCCAACAGCCCTTTGAATAGGCTATTACCCAAAACCAAGGCTCGCCACCAATTATTCAGGGGGGAAAACCAACAGATACATAAAAGGAGGCACTGGCAAAGCGGTGATGTAAACCTGCAGCTGAATACATTAAGGAGTCGTGGACGTCTCTTAGGACAGCAGAGCTCAGCGGCTGCCACCACACGCAAGATGTCAGCGCCGCGACCCAGGCGCGGCCCTGCCAGACCCCACGGCGTTACCGTGTCCCTGCCCAGAGCCCCCCCGAGCCGTAGGCAAGGCCTCCCCGGGACACGGCCCAGAGCCAGCCATGGCTGAGCCCCCGCCGCGGTGTCACCTCCCCGGGGGTCCCCAGCAGCCGCACCAGGAGCCCACAGCGGCCCCTTTCCCTCCTTGCCGCGGGGCGGGCGGCTCCCGACATGGCGGCCCCCCCTCAGCTCACCCACCGCCCGACATGGCGGCCTCACCTGGGTCTTGGTGGTGAGCTGGATCACCGCCTTCCTGAAGTTGAGCTTGGAGTCGGCGCTGCCCATGGCGCGGCTCGGCGGGAAGGGCCGGGCACGGCTGTCCCCTCACGCCGCCGGGGCCGCCGCTCCCCCTCGGGCAGCCGCTGCCGCCATCCCCCGTCCCCGCGCCC
>JANRGW010003405.1:0-34456 GCA_024733675.1 Psilopsiagon aymara
TCTGGACTTGTTCCAACAGTTCCATGTCCTTTTTATGGTGAGGACACCAGAACTGCACACAATACTCCAAGTGAGTTTGTATGGAATTTGAGCCAGGCCATTTTGGAATTGTCAATAAACAGGAAAATATTCACGAAAGGAGATCACATAACTTCTTCTGTAGCCCCTCTTTCTTAACTGCTTTGTTGTTTGTCTTAAGTTTTCCAGAAATCTCCTAACAGGTAAAATATAAAATGATCTGGTTTAATGTTAGTTATATTCACAGAAAGAAGTCAAAATCTCAGAACCGAGAATAAAGGCAAATGGGAGCTTAACTTCCAGCCCTTAAGGGTTGAAATCAACTTGAAATACAGCCAGTTTTAAAGATTCATGAAGGAGGTTCCATATTAACTCTGCATGTCACCTTATCCATTTTGCATTTCCCCATCTCTGCTTTCTTCTTGCATTTCAAATCTAGATTAAGAATTTTTGTAGCAAGCATTTGCGTGAATAGATGAAATGTATGTGGAAGAAGCCATGGGTGTATAAAATAGATCTTAAAACTGCCTCGATACATGGTGTGGTTTGACAGAAAAAATAAAAACAAGTAGAAGAAAAAGAGAGATTATCTTCTCTGGCAGGAGAAATCTCAGATGTTTCTTGTAAGAATGGTAGGTAAAACACTGTAAAAACAAATGTTCCTTTGTTGCTTTTTGTAGAACTACACTTCTAAGCTCTTATCCCTACAGCAGTACAGATACTAACACACCCTTGTGACAGAGGCTGTGTTCTTTGCAAACTTGATGCATACAAGAGCAAAATGTGTCTTTTGAGTAGGACAGGAAAAGTGCGCAAGGAACAACCACATGACCAGGTTTTGGTTAGAACTGTTGTGTTTTGTAATATGAATCATTTTGATTTGACCCTGAACATATGGGTAGCAGGAACTCCCCTTCACCCACCAGGGAGTAATGTCAGTTGGACTTTTTCTGCTTGCAGTTTAAAAACCAAATGCTGTTAATTTCGATGGAGAGGCATGGGAAAAGGCTGCCAAATATGCATTACAGATTCTTCAAAAATAAGTGGTTGTCATCTTTCCAGATAGCTGAGAAGAGCTGTATGCTCTGTGCTCTACTGCTTTAGATATTTAAGTCCTTGGCTTGTGTAGGAAATTGGAACATTTCAATTCAAATGTGTGGCCAACTGTGCTCTGGGTTTTTAATGTTTCCCATTTAATGAAGTATTCACTTTTCTTTGACATCTAGGCAAAAACGCCTCTAGAACTTGTTAGAATTGAATATGAATTGTGAAGAGTTTACCAGTTTCAGAAGTTCTTTTCATTAAGCTGATTTCAAGATTACACTGGGGCTTCTTTCTCCTCTGTTGTGATAATGTTGGCTTTCAGTTAGGAGGAGGTCTGAGTGTTCATCCATCCTGTATTCATGGCCTTTCATTCATACAAATTAAATGGGACTGTGAAAATGGCCAATTGTTGTTCATATATTTCATTAAATTGAAGGGGAATGTGGTTTAAAGCATCTTGTGTAATGTCATTCTGACTGAACAAATGGACACTTGCACTTCCTGAAAGGCAAGGCTGTTGTCCTTGTTGAGTTTTTGCTTTTCCCTGATTTTCTGTTAGTCTGTTGTGTTGCCATACTTTTTTCTTCCTTCATATATCCCCTGCTGCCATCCCTAATGCTGTTACTGTGATAGAATCTATTTCTTAAGGGTTGTCTGCTTTTCCTGGTTACATACAGTGTTCCATATAGGAATACAGGCACTTGCTAGGGAGGTTCCTCAGATTGCAGGGCCTCCATTGCGCCACGTGTTCAGTTTCCTTAAACATCACTCTTCAGAAGCCTCTCGGAGAGGTATTAACCTCATTTCACTCGATGGGAAATTGAGGCAAAAGACAGTGAAGTGTTTTGGCAAAGGCACATCTGAGACTACAACCAGAACTCCCGACTCCCAGACCAGTGCTTTAGATGTGGCAGTTCTCTCTCCAATAATAAATTGCAGTGCAGCATGGTTATACTCTAAACCAAATTTTAAAAAGCCCAAGCTCTATTCTGTAAGAAACAAAAGTCTGTTCCTAATCAAAGTACGCTCCTGTGCATAAAACCTACCTTGACAATACTGCTTTTGTTTAGGTTAGGAGCGATTTCATAGCCAGATTGTCTCCTTGCTTGGCAATAAGTGGTTGTGTGAGAGGAGAGCACTTTTCCACTAAACTCTACTTACTGACATATAATTGGATCTCTTGTTCTTTCTAGGTGATCACAGATCTGGAGGAGCAGCTGAACCAGCTCAGTGAAGACAACGCAGAGCTGAACAATCAGAATTTTTTCCTGTCCAAACAACTTGATGAGGCCTCGGGGGCCAATGATGAGGTTGTCCAGTTGCGAAGTGAAGTTGACCATCTCCGTCGAGAGATCACTGAGAGGGAGATGCAGCTTACCAGCCAGAAACAAGTAAGGCTTTACAAGTCTGGATGACAACCTCTTTGTGATAGCTAGCTAATGAACTGAAAGGCAAAGAAACTCTTCTCAATCTGGAAATGTAGCAGGAATGCATATTCTTCCAGGGGCAATGGCATTTAAAGCCTTCCTTCCCAGAGCAGTTGAGTGAATGGGAAGTTTTGGTATTCCTGATTGTATTTTTATGCACTTTTATTTAGAAATTTTGCACTCTGGAGCTGTTTCCTTTTAGAATTATTCCTTTTAATTTTGTGACCCTGGAAATTTCAAAGTTTACCTAATGAGATAGAACTGACATTAAGGCACTCACAAGTGAATGTATGGAAGCCTTGAAATAAATGGGTTGTGATTTACCAGCTTATGTTTGCTGCCAATTTGCATGTACTGTAATTTAAATGGTAAGGCTGAAGCTTAAAGTGCACGCTTGATGTGGGATGTGAGAATTGATAGGAGGATTTATTTTTAGACTATGGAGGCCTTGAAGACAACATGTACAATGCTGGAAGAGCAAGTAATGGACCTGGAGGCCCTGAATGATGAACTCTTGGAGAAAGAGCGTCAGTGGGAAGCATGGAGAAATGTTCTAGGGGATGAGAAGTCCCAGTTTGAATGTCGAGTTAGAGAGTTGCAGAGGATGCTGGATACTGAGAAACAGAGCAGGTCTCTCTCCCCTCCTCCCCTTTTATTAACTTTTATGAAAATGCTCGATAGAAGCTAGTACAAAAATTATATTTAGAATAAGATATGGGAGTTGGAACTAAATATAAAATCTTGTGAGGTAGTTCTAAAAATGGTTTATTAGTTAATAGTCATTCACCAGTGATATTGTTCCTTTGGTTGCTTTGCAAGTGAGCGGTTCGTGGGGAGTGGTATTTATCATTGTATTTTATAAAATGTCCTGGTTTATTATCTTCTACTTTATTATATGGAAAAATAGGGTTTGCTCTGAACTGTTCCTGTGGGGTCTTGACATTTTCAGGCCGTAGTTCTAGCAGGGCTGGAATGGGGTTATATAATGTAAAAGTGTTGCAGCAAACAGTCTGGCTTTCTAAAGTAACATCTTGAATTTGAGGCAGCCCCCTGAAAGAGGTATTGCTGCCACTGCACTGGGAAGAGGTCAGGCCCAGAAAGGAGTTAGGTAACATTATTTTCCATTTCAATACAGAGTGAGAGCAGATCAGCGTATTACTGAATCTCGCCAGGTGGTAGAGCTAGCTGTCAAAGAGCACAAGGCAGAGATTCTAGCCCTCCAGCAAGCACTGAAGGAGCAAAAACTCAAAGCTGAGAGCCTTTCTGATAAGGTAAGTAGCTTTCAGCCCTAGACGTTACTAATTGGGTGCGATACCTTTCTGGAGATATTCTTGTAGAAAAGTGGCCTTGAGCAGCTTTTTCAAGATGTCAGAACAAATTAAAAAGATGGGAGGTCATAGAATAGAATTCTGTCTTCAAGCCAAAGACCTCAGATTTCCTTTAGAAAGTGACTAAAGCAAGAAAGCATCCTGTGATGCCCAGAGTGTGCAGTGAAGTCCTTCAATAACTTGATATCTGCAGTTGAGCAAGGGCATACCAAAATGCTGGTTGGTTGGGTTTCTCCCTTAGACCAAATACAGGAGAATAGTATAACTTTGCTTTGTGTGCTTGGTGAAGTTGGATTTTAAGATTGTGGAACTCTGCTTGTTAGTGTTCAATATTATTCTGACCATCTCTCCCACCTGCCTAGCTCAATGACCTGGAGAAGAAGCATGCTATGTTGGAGATGAATGCACGCAGTTTACAACAGAAGCTTGAGACAGAAAGGGAGCTCAAGCAGAGGCTTCTGGAGGAGGTAACCTTGGAAATTCACATTGTAACTTCAGAGGAAGGTTCCACATCTCAGAGGGGGGAAATTGTGAGAATAGCAGTGTTGCACATCCACCCTTTTTCTCTATAACTGGAGAGATTAATAAATTGGGGGGTTGTTTCTACTTAAAACTTTGCAAAGTGTGTGGCTATGTGAGAGAGCAGTAAAACTGGACTGCTTCTCAAGGGAAGGAATGCTGGGAGGAAAGGGAGGCAGCAAATGGGGCAAGGGCAGTGACCTTGCAGCCAGTGGGCACAGTCCCAAGTACCTGAACAAGAAGAGCAGAGCAGGTTTGGTGAAGGTAATCAGACTCAGCCAGCAGCCTGCTGATGATTGCAGAAGCCTGTAGTGAGGAGGTGCATCATAGATGAGGTCTGCAAAGCCATGTCCATGCCCAGGTACAGCATTCCTGCAATGGAGCTCTGTCCAAACCAAATGTGAGTACCATAGCTTAAAACCAGCTTGGAGCCAATGTGCTGGGGGAGCATGGGTGAAGGCCACCGGTAAGGTTTCTCAGAGCTCCTTATTCATAATATAGCTTAGTTCACAGAAGTCTGATCCAAGGTTACACACCTGCACCATATCAGTGAGATACTGAATGCAGGCAACCAGAGCTGGGTAGTGGGGTAAGAGGTTGCAGAGGAGGATTTCAGGGGAAGGGTGCTTACAGGTAATTAGGGCACTTAGAGCCTTTTGGTGTACTTGTGGTACTGACAAGTCATCCCAGAACTGAGAACCCCATTATGCATTGCAGTGAAATCATTCTAACTCTTGCTCCGTAACACGAGTGTTAATGGTTTTCCTACTCAGGGACTTTCTTCTCAAGAAAGTATAAAACCTGAAAGAATTAGGTGTAGTTTGTCATGTTTTAAATTAGATCTAAGGCAGAAGCTCTTCCCTGTGTGGCTGCTGAGGTGCTGGCACAGGATGCCCAGAGAAGCCGTGGCTGCCCCATCCCTGGCAGTGTTCAAGGCCAGGCTGGACAGGGTTTAGAGCAAGCTGCTATAGAGGAAGGTGTCCCTGCCTGAGATAGGGATTGGAACTGGATGAGCTTTAAGGTCCCTTCCAACCCAAACCATTCTATAATTCTATGTGCCCTTTTCTGTTGTTAATTGGAGACAAATATGTAAACAATTGTATGTTATTTTCCTCATGACTATAGAAGAAGGAGTTTATCCTGACTTATAGGAGAGATTGTTTTTTTTAATTACAAAATCTTGTGATGGCTTCTGGTGATTGTACAGAGCTTGAGAAAACAGCATCAAGGAATTCTTCATGTATCTGCAGTCTTATTAACAATTGCAAGATTTTAAATGCAAATAAAACAAATAAACATGCAGTTGAAAGAAATGGTGTTGTACAGATTAAGATAAAAGACATAGAAATGCTTGTTTTGTCATAATACCTCCTGAAAGGAAGGGAAACTTCTAGAATATTGTCACTTTCCAGCTTTTAAAGAATTGTCTGTTTACGGACATCTGAGATGATGCTTATTTTACGAAGAGTGATAACATTCAAAAGCTTTTATTTAAAACCAAGCAAACTACAAAAGCCAAACGCTGGCCTTTCCGTTCCTGTTAACAGCAGGCAAAGCTGCAGCAGCAAATGGATCTGCAAAAGAATCACATCTTCCGCTTAACTCAAGGCCTGCAGGAAGCTCTAGATCGAGCAGATCTGCTGAAGACTGAAAGAAGTGACCTGGAATATCAGCTGGAAAACATTCAGGTGAGGGTGAGGAAACCGGCACCAGACTCTGTGCTCCACATCCTAAAACCCTGCTCCCTCTTTCTGGGTTTTTGTAGGACGTGACCCACTTGTTTCCATGTGACATTTTCCTTACGCTGTTTTTAGCTCTTCTGTTCTTGAGTTATCTGTTTGTTTATTCTATTAGGATAGACTGTCTAACGTGTGTGTGGTTCCCAGGTTCTCTATTCCCATGAAAAAGTGAAAATGGAGGGCACTATTTCGCAGCAAACCAAACTCATTGATTTCCTGCAAGCAAAGATGGACCAACCAGCGAAAAAGAAAAAGGTGGGTGAAAGAGATTGAAGAGGCACAGTGCAAAAGGATGGTTTTGTGATTAGTTGTGTATATTCATGATGTAGTGTTCTCTTTCTCTGTGTAACACAAATGTGCCCTCATTTAAGAGCATTCTGAGTTGCTGAATACAAGCTTTACCAGGCACAATGTGTTCTTTGTGGCTTTTCCAGTATTTTGTTATTCCTACAGTCCTTCGCATACAGCCCGGTAGCTACAGCTCAGTGAGGCTGTAGGAATACAGAATTATAACTGTGCTTTGTTTTCAACGGTAAGTATGTATGTGTGTATGAACACATCGTGTCTGTAGAGTGGTTGTCTTGCAGTTAGAGCATAGGATCGATTAGTCAGGTGATGCGACTTGGGTCGCATCTTTGTCATGAGCTGTTCTGTCATTTTGATTTAAGTAATTTAATTTTAACGACGTATTTTGAGATCCTCTGTTTAGATGCTTTCGGAAACTCAAGGTGTGAGTACTAACAGGTAATGTAAGTCCCTCTTTAAACTAATCCGTATCTCCACATTTTCTTTCCAGTGCCAATATGAACTAAAAATCCATCCTTACGCATAACAATTGCCATTAGGCCCTCTGGCCGGACTGCCACTAGCTAGTTGCACTTTGCCTAGTTTAAGCCATCTCTTACTAGGAGTTAGGAGTTGTCTGTGTGTTTCTGTTGCTAGGGCCTGTTTAGTCGGCGGAAAGAGGACCCTTCTTTACCCACACAGGTTCCCCTGCAATACAATGAGCTGAAAGTGGCACTGGAGAAGGAGAAGGCTCGTTCTGCTGAGCTGGAAGAGGCTCTACAGAAAACACGCATTGAACTCAGATCTGCTCGTGAAGAAGGTAGGGGTTAACAGAAAAGGTGGATCTGGAAGGAGACGCACGTTTTTGGTCTGAAAACGTGTCTTTAATTGTGTATCACTCTAGCAGTAACATATGTTGTTTAATTCTTGCCTACTGCTGTGAAGGTGCAATAAAGCTACACTTTTATCTGCGGGTTGTAACCGCTGAATGGTTACACAGAACCACTGCTGTAAATGAGGGTTTCATACTGGTTGTGTTAACGAGTGGCATTTATCTCATCTATAGCTGCTCATCGGAAGATATCCGACCACCCTCATCCATCTACTCCAGCCACAGCTAGGCAGCAGATCATCATGTCTGCCATAGTCCGCTCCCCAGAGCATCAGCCTACTCCCATCAGTTTGCTTGCTCCGCCCTCCAGTCGCAGGAAGGAGTCTTCCACACCAGAGGGTAGGTTCTGGGGGAACTTTTCTGTTACTGTTTTCCTGTCTCCTATTTCAATGCCATCTCTTTTTTAATTCTTCTTTATATTTTTTAATTTCAAAATCAATTTTTTTTCATGCTAAGAATATTTGATGGCACATTTTGCTTTATTTTTTTTTTTCAGTTCTCTATTTGGATGTATGATTTATTTCTTCAGCAGTAATTATTAGCAGCAGTTGTTTAAAGAGCATGTGTTTCTTCAGAGGAGGATGTTTTCTGTACTGCTTTCTGCGCTGATCAAAAGGATTCATAGCTATTTCCTTAGCAGTTAGCATTTTTACTTATCTAAACCGTTGATTTGTTCTGCTTAGCAGAGTGTTTCTATCAAGACTTTTGGTAAAGGGAAAAGACTTTGGCTAGGCATAGAAAGAAGATACCAGGTCAAAGACAATATTAATATCCTGTTAACTTGAAAAAGGGGATACCCTTTGATGTTCTTTGATGCTCTTTGATGTTTGATAAAGAGGAGAAGGGTCATCATGAAGAGTTAAAGGATTGAGGGCTTTGCTCAGCTATTCTTAGATAACCAATATTCCCTGAGGCTCAGAACTAAAACCTCCTGCCTTTAGCTGGAAAAAGCCAGAACCCACCAACTGGAGCAGTGAATGCAGCCAGCTGAGGCACAGGGCACTGTGAGGATGGGTAACACCGGCACGGGAAGATGTCCTCAGGGGCAGGTCATGGGCAGGGAAGAGAATCGTGTTCACCATTAAAGACCACACATTGAAGGATCAACTTTGCTTGGTAGAGATGCACTAACAGGGATTGTGGGAATGCTTTAAGATCCACTGGCACTGATGGTTGGCTGTGGGAAGAAGGCCTGCTGTGTGTTGATCACAACAGTATCGGTGTTGAGTTTTTAGCTATAAGCAAAATTGAGAGATTAGTTTAGCACTTTGTGAGAACTGGAGCTGAGTGCAGACTTGAAATTTAGGTGGTTTGATTGACATAATCTTGCCACACCAAACATTAGCCACTTCAGTGCCACAGTCTGTGCTCAGGCAGCACATTCTGTGCATCTGTATGAGGTCATTACTGAGGTGGTAATGTTAAGATTAGCAGATTGCAAAGGGAAGGAGTGTCTGTGTTCAGCAGAGTTTTGATAGAGATATGTAGTCCCTTTTTTTTCACCTTGGCCTTAGAATGCCGAAATCTACTCATCCCTATCACAGTGCTCATCCTGCCAATAAATCCTGTCCCTTCCAGAGTACAGCCGGCGCCTGAAGGAGCGGATGCATCACAATATCCCACATCGCTTCAACGTGGGGCTAAACATGAGAGCAACGAAATGTGCCGTGTGTCTGGATACAGTGCACTTTGGAAGACAAGCATCTAAATGTCTTGGTAAGAGCAGAATGTGTGCTCGAGCAGTGTCACTGGATGGGAGAATGAAACAGCACCAGCCATCTAGAACAGATTTTCAGTGAAAGCTGAAGAAAGAACCAAGTATGAAGACTTTGAAAGTAGTTGGTGCAAACATTCTACATCAGAAAGCATCTGATGGTTTAGAGTGGAAGGAGGTTCTTTGGAAAGCCAGGGTTTGCGTTAGAACATGAGGCAGCTCTGTCATGATTTTTTGTCATATAACAGAAGTTTTTCTCTGTCCTTTTGTCAGAATGCCAGGTGATGTGTCACCCAAAATGCTCAACTTGCTTGCCAGCTACTTGTGGACTGCCAGCAGAGTATGCCACACACTTCTCTGAAGCATTCTGCCGGGATAAAATGAATTCTCCTGGTCTGCAGCTGAAGGAGCCAAGCAGCAGTCTACGGCTTGAAGGATGGATGAAGGTGCCAAGGTATAAACATGACTCTTGGTGCCATATCAGGTGCTGAAGTATTTGGAACTGTTCCTTGTATTATCCTGGCTCTTACAATGGGATAATCACTACATGCCCACTACAATTACTTACTGCCACTGAAATTTGTCTTTCTGAGAGTTGCATGCTTGTTTCATCCAGGCAGAAAATCCAGCGTAACTTTGTGCTTATTTTCTTTAGGAATAATAAACGTGGGCAACAGGGCTGGGACAGGAAGTATATTGTCCTGGAAGGAACAAAAGTGCTCATTTATGATGCAGAAGCAAGAGAAGGTAACTTAGCATTTCTAGGAAGAACTTGTTTTTCAGTCTTCAGCTATTGCTTGGTGAGCTGAGAGGCTTAAAGGCTGTTCCTCCTTGCTGGCCAGGTTAATTTAGCTAAATTTTCTTTAATAAGGCAGTGTTGTTTCTCTAGATCCTTTGCAGGTTTATCAGCTGGTGTGTTATCATATCCAGCTGTGAATATGCGGTGTTTTCTGTAAACATCCAGCGTGTATCCCCTTCAGTTTGTTATCACAACTGTCGCTGCTTACTTGTTCGTACTTTCTTCATCTCTGTCCCCATTCTCTCTGCAGCTGGACAGAGGCCTCTGGAGGAATTTGAGCTCTGCCTTCCTGACGGCGACGTAACTGTTCACGGAGCTGTAGGAGCTACTGAACTTACCAATACTGCAAAGACAGGTGAGAATGTGACGTAGATGAGGTCAAATGGATTTCATCTGGCTTGCCATCAGTTGGCATTCTGTTTGACTGAACAGAATTTTCTCCCTTTCATTCTGTAACTGTGCCATTTTGAGGTTACCTCTACTTGAATTAGGTGAATAGCTCAGTTGTCTAGATTTAGTTACACATGGGCTGTTGCTTCTGTCATGGTAGTTGAACTGTGAATAATATAATCATCAAGCCAAATGGAAGTAAATTTGAAGAGTTTTGTAACATACTCAAAAGCACTCGGTTGATTTAAATTCCTTCTCTCAATGCTCTCTCTCAAGTGTGAATTGTCATAATTCATACCACCATTGTGCTCTTACCAGAAAGTCATGAATTAGAAATACTGTGGGGTGTGTGCAGTCTGTTGTTATGACAAAATGTTGATGTTTTCATTTGTATGTACTGAATAGAACCAATTATAAGTTTATGTATGTCTTGACTTTAACATTAAAGCATACAGACTGTTAAAAACAAAGGTTTCCATAAACAGATTTTTCTTGAACAGTACAGGGAAAACTTTAGTCAAGTGGCTGGTTTTGTGGGGTGCTTTTCATGCTGAAATGTCTTTCTCTTTTGAATAAAAGGTGAGAAGTTATTTTTATTTAGTTAAGACAGCACTGTATGTATGGGTTGCAAACATCCAGCTGATATTTAGCTTTAAGTAGCTAGCCTGTGCAGGACCTGTAAAGGAGAAACCTATGTATAAATTGCCATGGTAACACGTGATGATAAATACAACTTCTCTCCGATGAGGCTGAAAGGTGTTGATTTTAAGTCCACTGACAATATTCCAAAAACTAATCTAAGTCTTATTCTATCTATATAACATCTCAGATGTGCCATATATCCTAAAATTGGAGTCTCATCCACACACCACTTGCTGGCCTGGTAGAACACTCTACCTGTTAGCACCCAGCTTCCCTGACAAACAGCGCTGGGTCACAGCACTGGAATCAATAGTGGCAGGTGGGAGAGTTTCCAGAGAAAAAGCTGAGGCTGATGCTGTGAGTATAAAAGTTTCATTTAATCATAAAATATTCTGGGAGGGAGCAGAGGTTTGAAAAGTGTTTTGTCAGTATTTGACATTCTGAGGTTTAACTGCAGGTAAGTTGTTACTTCTGCCTGACGAGGGGCAACGAGTACCAGGAACTGCTAATTCATCGTCCGACTGATGCTTTATATTGCAGTACCCTGCTTCAGACTTGGGAGTGCAGTTAAGAAGATCCCAAAATTAGATCTCTCTAATTCCAGCTAACAGAAAAAGAAGAGCGAGCAGTCAGGACATGGTTTAAATCCAATCCCATAATGTACCACATGGAGTGAGCAAACATTAAACAAAAGGAAGCAAAACGCTCCCTCTCTCATTCTTACAGTCAAGGGTTTTGGTTTTTTTGGGGGAGAGGTGTGTGTGTGTGTGAGTTTAAGTTTTATTCCTGGTAAGAAGAAGAGGTTAAGTGGATTTATTTTGGTTTTGAATAGCCTTTTTCATCATTGTTGCACTGATTACTCTTTATTTTCTGATAAAAGGAGATTTGATTCCATGGCATTGCATATGAGCATATTAGCCCTAGGGGAAGGACTATCTGACTAGCAGGAAATCATCTCTTTTCTCATGCTAGCATTCCTTTTGTCTCTGAGAAGAATACATGCTCCCTCCAGCATTTGGACGTCTTTGTTAATTCTTCCCCTAGAAAAATGTTACTGCTCCAGTGCAGGAGACTGGGGGAAATGGAAAGAATAGGGACAACCATCAGTTCTTTCTGAGGTTAAGTTCATTCTGATCGGTTTCCTAACCATGTTTCAGGCAGATAAAAGTTTCCTAATGCTTTTGTAGGAGGTTTCCCTGCAAAAGTCGGTTTTCTGAGAAAAAGAAATCTGTGCCAAGCGTTTTGCCTGTCTGAAATGATGACCTTACAGTGTGAAGATGCTAATAAAGACATCAAGATTAACTCCAGAAAAATATGTCTCTTTTGTCATTTGCAGAAATTGCTGGGAAACTCCCTGCTGAAGCTGGAGGGTGAAGACCGTTTGGATATAAATTGCACAATGCCCTTCAGTGACCAGGTAATGCTAATGCTCAGCTGGGCCTTTCTGAGTATTGGCTATTTCATTCATGGAAATGGCAGCTTAACAGCAACATGTGCGATTACAGACCTTTTTGTCGCTTTGTTTTTCCCTTCACTGGTAAACAGGATTGTCCAGGCTTGCTCCTGGAGTGTTCTTTGCTCTCCTCATGTAGTGCTGTTTTTTTTCCCCTGTTGTCTCTGTAGGTAGTACTGGTGGGAGCAGAAGAAGGTCTCTATGCCCTAAATGTACTGAAGAATTCCTTAACGCACATCCCAGGAATGGGTGCTGTCTTCCAAATTCATCTCATCAAGGATCTGGAGAAGCTACTCATGATAGCAGGTAGGGGGCTTTACGTTGCCATCTGTCCTGCCGTTAACAGATGGCAACGGCTTTGTGCTGCAGTGCCAAAGGGCCCGGCTTTCCTTTAGATGCAGTACAGGCTTTATTCCTGCTTTTATCAGCGTATTGTCAGGAATCACTTCCTGTGGTTAACACAGCATTGTCTGGGGCTTTCTTGTAAATGAGGATGTGAATGGAGGCTCAGTAAAACCTTCAAGAGAAAGTGAATTCTCAGTTTTGAAAGCTGAGGGGGGGAAGAACTAGAGAAGACATTTTCTGTCATCATTTTGAGTTCAGTTTAAGAAGTGTTGAGTTGATCAGTGAGTGTATCTTCCTAATCACTACAGAGCCTTTCTTTTAATGTAGTTAATCACTTGAGGATCATCATTTTGATAGCCACAGCCCAGGGCCAACAACTATTAACTTGCTCTAAACACGAATTCATGTGACAAACTTGGGGACTTCTTTCATGGTTTAAGATTCCCTTATGAAAAGAGCACCAGCTTTAATCTCTCCATCTGTGGTTTTCCAGAGATATTCCTTCCCACACTGATGTAGGCATGCTGAACGTTAGGGCGTATCTTCATCTGAAAGCCCAAATTATCAAGTGTCTAAATGACATTTGGAGGGAATGAAAAACAAATTCTTTCTTTTGTTCCGTTTCTTCTGTGTTTTTCCCCTTGTCAGGATTTAAGCTGTCCACGCTTTATTTGTGTCAGAGAAAAAAGCAACTGGCAAAATGGATCTCTCACAAAGTTAGGAGTCAGTGTTACTCTCTTCCTAGACTTCGGAGAGGAATTGGGCTTGGTCTGTATTGCAGTCTATTAGGACACTTGGAAATCCCTTGCGGATTCTGGTGGCACAGAGAGGCCAAACCACCTTTTACTTCAAGTTCTGAAGGGTAGAATAGAACTTCCTGGGTAATTTTGATTAGTGTCCTAATGAGGCCACTGCTACTGTCATCATCTTAACCTTAGCAACACTGATAATCCACGGAGAGATTGGTTGTTCTCCCAGTGGATTTCCTATCTGCTTTTGTACGTTTTCTGTTTCACTTTTAATAGGAATAACATGGAATGAATTGTGCATGGTGCATTGTGACTGTTACCACAGTAACAGCCTGTAACCATGAGCTGCTGCTTAGGTAATGGAACAGACTTTTGTAGAGAATAGGGAGTTTTCCCGTGGTGAAATGTGGGCATTTTTGTTTTCAGGAGAAGAAAGGGCTCTGTGTCTTGTTGATGTGAAGAAGGTGAAGCAATCTCTAGCCCAGTCACACCTCCCAGCCCAGCCTGATATCTCACCAAATGTCTTTGAGACTGTCAAAGGATGTCACCTTTTTGCTGCTGGCAAGGTAGGATACAGCTCTCCTGCCCCCAGACCACCCTTTACACCCCATGAGCTCAGTATTGATCACATAGCATCTTTATTTCACTGGCAGCAAATCTAAGGTCTGAATTCTTGTGTTAAGAAGAGTGTAGGGGCTGAAGAGAGGCTGAGCTGGTGGCGGTAGAGAGAGGATCTACTACTGATATGAATAAATTCAGCCAGGAAGAATTGATGCTAGAGCCTGAACTGCTACGTAACAAGAAAAACAACACAGCATAGCATAGCTGCCTCCTTACAGTTGACTTCAATCTTGAGATCTCTAATTAGTGAATTCTATCCACTGTTTGCTCTGGAATGTCATGTAACACTTTTCCAGGCTGCAAATTTACTTGGGTTTGGGTCATTTGATAACTCATTCATATTTACATAATGGACCATATAGCCACAACAGAAATTCTCATTAACAATTACTTCTACAGACTACTTTAATAACAAACTGAACATCGTTCCTTTCAAAGTGATGTTTGCATAACAATTTCAAGGGTTGAAATGGAACCTATTTGGATTTCTTATTCCTTTTAATGAAACATCGTTCTGTGGAAACCCCCCCCAAGTTTTTATTAACTGAATCATAGAAGCAGTTCAAATTCACATTCTTTTTTGAGAATGTGAAGAGGCTTTTCATTATTTCACTAATTCACCATAAGTACCCTATTAAAAACCTACCTGCTTATCTCTGCAAAGTTCTTTGTGGTGAAAGGTCCTCACACGCTCAGCATTAGAATTTACTCTATTGGCAACCTGAACTCTGCCTGTAATCTTCTCTACAGGTCGAGAACAGTCTTTGTATCTGTGCAGCCATGCCCAGTAAAGTGGTTGTTCTGCGATACAATGAGAGCTTGAGCAAGTTCTGTATCAGAAAGGTAAGCTTGGCAATTCCCTTAATAATGAGCTCACATAATTCATGTGTTGCACTTTGCTTTGGAGCAAACGCCTTAAACCTTTTTGCATGGATGAGAACATTTGGCTGCCAACTAAAATGATAACAAATTGCAACGTGCACTGACTAAAATTGGAGTAGGCAGCAGTTTCCTTTAACAAGAGTTGGCATATTTGAAGAGGTGCAGCACAGGGCTGTGATTTGTTGAAATACTGACTTGGCTGTAGTCATACCCTTGCTCAGTTACCCAAAAAAAAGGCTTTCTTCTTCATTGCCCAGCTGTGTTCCCTCACTGCTGTTGTCTTTAGACCTCACTGCTGTTGTCTTTAGAGAAGTACATCACAACTGACTTCTCTCTTCTTTCCAGCTGAGGCAGCAGTGGGTACCTGAATTTGTTTACTGTACTAGTGAAAATCAAAGGGTACTTGGTACTATCCCATCACAGGGTAGGCAGCTGTTTCCCATACTTATCCTGATACATGGGTACCTTCTCCTGGCCAGCAGAGGCAGTGAGATATAGATCTCACGTGGCTATGTACACAGGCCCCCTGTCTGCCTGCAGCACCGGCACTGCCCTGGCTTGGAACATGTCTTGCTTCATTCTGTGGAAAGCAGAACTACTGCAGCGCTTTTCAGGCAGCCAACTGCAGGCAGATGATGCCCCAAGCACCAGACCCACTATTCCTCTTAAAGACAAGTCCAATCAATTCTCATGAGTAAATTTTATATGCTCGTACACATCCAGAAAACCACTCCAAATAACAGGGATCTCTCCTCAGAACAGTTTAAACACTGCCCATCTTAAAATGGGCTGGTACCCAGAAACTCATGTCCCCTCCAGCTCACAAATTAAGGGATGCTCAGGTCAAACTGCAGCTCCCTCTGCAGGTTACTTTGATGGCACCGGTTCAATTCACAGCTTGACTGAGGATCTATCCCCACTGAGTGCTACCCTGGCACTGCTGTAAGGAAGCAGAGCCGGCGCGGTAACCCAGATGCTGGCCTCCTGGGAAGTAAAGACATTATTTGATGGAGATCTTGGCGCAAACCATGTGGATACCAGCAAACCTGGGGTAGCTGCAAGCACTGTAGCTGATACCAACTCTTGCTCACAGTGGAGCAGCAGCCAGCAGGAAGCACTGTCCTCTGCTTGTGCTGCCACTCACCCCAGTGCTGAGTGCCTTGACAAGGGCTTACATGCAAAACATGCAATGGCCTCTTTTAGAGGTTTTCCTTATCCTTACTAAATGAGACAACTGAATTTAGATCCTAACAAGATGGCAGCAAGCCCAGAATCTGCTCTTCCGTTCTGCCAGCTAAACTGCCAGATAAACTAGCAATTATGCAAGGAATCTTGTCCTCAGAAGATCAGGGGATCTGTGTGTTGTATCAGGCTAACCTGCAGAGCTCTCATAGCTGCTCACTCACACTGCAGATCTTGGAGGACAGCATCTCTGTGTGTTACACTGCACAAAGAAAGAAGGAAGATTGTGTTATGTGTGTCTTCCTTTTGATAAGGAGCCATGAAGCTTGTTTCTGCAGTGTTAAAAGCAGGGATGCTTTAGGAAGCTGACTCTTTCTGCTGGGAGGAGGGACGTGCCTACTGACAAGGGTTTTGCTCCTGGGTTTATAAAGACTTTGGGACTTGACTGGTGTCAGTCCTGCTGCAGGATCTTCTGCCTGCCCTTCTAGCAGCTGCCCTGATTCCTGTTGACTTCCAGGCCTGGAAGCGATCGTTCCAGGAGAGCTACTGTGGAGCTGGGGCAGTTTTGGGTGAAGGACTTCCCAGTGACAAGTCTGTAATTCAGCCCTAACTGCTCCGTCCTGGCCTTGTGTCACCTGCAGACACTGCAGCCAATGCAGTCATTGGCATGGCTGTGACCTGCTGTAAGCAGGGAGCCATTCCCTACTGCTCCAGAAAACTGAGTAGGGTATTCTCCTGAAAGGAAGAGGTTCCTGTTAGGGTTAGCATCTGGAGTTGAGTTGATTGATAGGCAAGCCTGTATTCAAGCAAGTTTCACTTCCAACATAACAAAACTCTTCTAGCAAGAGTACTTTTCCGGGTGCTTTTGAGACTGTTTGTTGGTGACTTTGAGGCTGTCGTCTCTCTCTTTTATAAAGACAAATGCTAATCTTCCAGGAAAAGCAAAAGTAGAAAACTGTTACTGGGAGCTGATCCCTGTCCATACTTTCTGCTTTTCCAGGAGATCGAAACCTCTGAGCCTTGCAGCTGCATCCATTTGACCACTTACAGCATCATCATTGGAACCAACAAATTCTATGAAATCGAGATGAAGCAGTACACTCTGGAGGGTAGGAGCTGTGTGCTGGGGAACGGGGCCGCTGGCTCCACAGGCTCTTGTGGTGGGGCTCTTCTAAAGCAGATGGAGAAAAAAAATACTGGTGTCAATCAGGGTGGTTTTGTCCATTTGCTTTGCAGAGTTTCTGGATAAAAATGACCACACTTTGGCCTCTGCTGTGTTTGCTGCCTCTACCAACAGTTTTCCAGTCAGTATCGTCCAAGTGAACCCAACGGGGCAGAGGGAGGAGTATCTGCTGTGTTTCCATGGTATGTGTTGTCTAGTTGTGTAGTTGTTGCACCGCATCTGCTTTCTGGTACATGAACAGCCACGAGGTGCTGGGGTACTGTTGTAAA
Organism: Psilopsiagon aymara; assembly: GCA_024733675.1. Lineage (NCBI taxonomy): Eukaryota > Metazoa > Chordata > Aves > Psittaciformes > Psittacidae > Psilopsiagon > Psilopsiagon aymara. Next base: position 17,482 of record JANRGW010003405.1, read on the forward strand.
AGAAAGACAGAGTTGACTTCCTAGTGCCTGGTAATGATTATTTGTTGTGAATCCAAAAGCCCAGAAGGAGTTGGGGCTGGTGGTTTAAACAGTAAGACACACACCGGGCATTGATGCTAAAATGGACCTGGGGAGGTGCTGTCGGTCACCTTGCATCAACCTTAAAGGTTCTCTGTGCCTGTGGATCAGTTGCCATGTGCTGGAGTCTGTGCCTGAATGGAAGGGATTAAACTTGGTGTTAGATGCTACCAGGTGTTTGATTTCCTGATAAAACATTAAGGGGGTCTCAGCCTTTTCCTCTCTCCTCTGCTTTCCATACAGACAGAGGAGACTTTCTAACCTGGCGATGGAATAAGAGGGTGTTTGTTATCTTATTGTACAGCTGCTTTTGTTGGCTCTCTAGGATAGTGTCAAGCCTGGGGTTTATTGCCTTTGTCCCTTCCAGCAATAAAGGAACACAGTTCAGGTGTGTGCTCACAATGTGGCATTGCTTTTCTTGGCAGAGTTTGGTGTCTTTGTGGATTCCTATGGAAGACGCAGTAGGACAGACGACCTGAAATGGAATCGCTTGCCCTTAGCTTTTGGTAGGTGTTGAGGGAGACCCTCTTGGCTTATGGAAATCATTGAAGCAGGGAAGCATCTTTGTGGGACAGATATTCCTCACTCAGCACTTCCTCTTCCCTCTCCTAATTCTCCTAAAAACTATGGAGATTTTCCCACAATTTAAGATCATTGTAAATACGGATTGACAGAGCTACAGAGGCCGAAACAGTTTGAGGAAAGCTATAGCAAAGTTATGTCTCCTTAATGTTCCCAGTGTTACAGTGACTGAACCACCTCATGGGGTTTGTGACAGTGCTTGGAAGTTTCTGAAACAGTCAGGACTCTGGGACGTCAGCCTGGTTCCCTCGGCCCTTTTGCACTACCGAGTGGGATGTTATGCAGTTAACAGTCTGCCTTTAATGCCTGTTCATGAGTCTTTGTTGGTAGAATTCTTGAGATCCAGGTAGTTTCAAAGCAACAATTCTCTAAGCTTTCATCTCCCCGCTTAGTCATCACATCGTGTCTTATTACAGCAAATCTACTCCCTGGGTTTCCCCAGGGCCACGAGCGCTGCTGTGCTCACTGATGCTTTTGAGAAGGTTTTAGTTAATAGAGAAATTGATTTCGTGTTTTTCCTGCCTTTGTGATGCTCCTTCAGCCTACAGAGAGCCCTATCTCTTTGTGACCCACTTCAACTCCCTTGAAGTGATTGAGATCCAGGCACGAGCTTCTCTAGGGTAAGTTGTTCTCTCTTCATTACTTCGACCAGCATGTGCTGCGAGAAAACACAACGTGCCAGAGAAAGGCACCAATGTTGTCATTGTTAATGCTTTCTCCTGCCCTTTCACTTAGAACTCCTGCACGAGCCCACTTGGAGATCCCAAATCCACGGTATCTCGGGCCTGCAATTTCATCTGGAGCCATCTACTTGGCCTCCTCCTACCAAGACAAATTAAGGGTGATTTGCTGTAAGGGCAATCTAGTGAAGGAGACCAACAACGAGCAGCACCACAGAGGGTCTTCTGCTACACGCAGGTACGATGGTCGGTGTGTCCCTGTGTGCCTCATGAGCAGCCTCAGCTCCGGGTGGCTGTTTCCCCCGATGCTGTGGAATGCCTGTGCTCCATTCCTTGCGAGAGGGGCTGCATTGGGCAGTCACTGTAATGCTGGCAAAGAACAAGAAGGGAGTTGCTGATGTCTTAAAATACAGAAGGCAAAGAAAATCAGCTCTGTAGGAGTACGTGGGTAACCTCCACAAACACTGTGATCTTCAGCTGGTTTATGTTGGGGGATAGCTGTGACCTCAAAGCTTGGTCAGCTTAAGATGCTATCAGTATGACACAAACCATTGATTGACTGTAAAAGTCTCTAAAGCTACAGCCCCTTCTTAAACAGCTTAGGGAGACAGTGCTGGGAAGTGATGATACGATCTTGTTCTGGTCAGCATTACGATGCTTCTGGGGTTGATGGTGCCACAGTGCACTGGAAACTGAGAAACTGAGGCCTGTAGCTCACCCTGACCTGGCCTGAACGGCCTGGAGCCACTGATAACTTTGTATGGGGAAGAAACAAGCCAATTTTTAGTGTCTATGGGAAACGGGGCTGCTGAAGTGTATGAGAACACGGAGTTCTCTGGCCCGTCACACGGACGTCACCCACAGCAGCGATTCACTGAGGCCCCGAGCGGTGCAGCCAGTGTGGCAGATGCTCAGCTACCAAAGCCTCTGCGCTTTTCCTGTTGGTTTAGGGAGCTCTGATGGTTTCACCTGAACACTGTTGGGCGTTTGGGGGGCGAGTTTCAGTTCTGCTAAAAGAAAACGTAACGCGAGGTTTTTGTTGCTCAGCGGTTCGCGTCAATTATTTTTGAATGACAGCAGCCCAAACAAGAGGGGTCCTCCCACATACAACGAGCACATAACCAAGCGGGTAGCGTCAAGCCCAGGACCACCAGAAGGTCTGAGCCACCCTCGAGAACCAAGCACACCCCATCGGTACCGCGAGGGAAGGACGGAGCTGCGCAGGGACAAGTCACCTGGGCGACCACTGGAGAGGGAGAAGTCTCCAGGTCGGCTCCTGAGCACCCGCAGAGAGAGGTCCCCGGGGAGACTGTTTGACGAGAGCAGCCGAGGACGGGTGCCTGTGAGCGGTGCCAGAACTCCTCTTGCTCAAGTCAATAAGGTGAGTCCGGAGCCTGGGGAACTCTCCTGTTCCCAGGAAAAGGCACGCGCTGCAGGAGGGCTGGTGATGCCGTGGAGTACAAGAGCAAATCCAAATCGCATCCCCTGCCCCTCAGCTTCCATTAAAACAGTGCATCCAGTGTAATGCACTGCTCCTGTGAGCATCTGCCCTCGTGCCAGTGCTGTAACTGCAAAGGCGGCTTCACTCTGGACCAGGCTGAAGGCCTCCAGATCTGAAAGCAAAAGGGCATTTACCAACAGAAATCAGGATATTGAGAATTAGAAGGGGAACAGTGTATGGAGGAAGGAAGGTGGGAGCCTGCTGTGTCCAGAGTGATGCTGACAGTGCTTGCCTTTGCCAATGAACTGAACTATGGCACCTAGAAGGAGCCAGGCACAGAGCCCTCGCGCCGTGGTGGCAGCAGTAGTGAGGTGATGCGCCACTCATTCCCTGTCACTTTATTTCCCTGCCAGGTCTGGGACCAGTCTTCAGTGTAAGCCTCCGCCAGACAAAGTTCCTCATCTTGACCCGCAGGAAAAAAAAGGAAATACACTGAGTACATGCACTCCATGTGTCTGCTGCCCAGGCACCGAAACAGCATCCCTGGGCCAGAGCTCGCGCCGCACCGGGAGACGTCCGCAGCTCAGTTAATTTCTCTGCACTTTCCTGCACTCCTGTTTTTGCACTTTGTACTCCTGTTACTCTTTCAAGCAGTTCATGAACTTTCTGTATTCGCTTTAGTCCCTGGTAGTTCATCAAGGAAATTCGGTGGGACTCGAGTCCCACCCCAGGTCTTTAATGTGGTCCATGCCCCTTGCAGATAATTGATGGTAGTTCTGAGACATGCTGGGAATTCCTGATGGCCTGGAAACAGGCCCAGGGAAGAGAGTCCTTCAGTAGAACGTGTCATTGGAGATTCCCTACAGAACAAATTACTTCCAATCAGTCTGTTCACCTGCCACTTCTGAGAGTTGTTTTGTTCTCACTACAATCGCTCCAGAGCAGCTCTGATGGGGAGGGGAGAACCCCCGCGTCCGGCCCTCAGACAAAGTGCATTACCTATCTGCTACTGGGTTGTAAGACTTTATCCAGGTCTTCTGCATGACAGTTCACTGCATGCTGCTGCACCATCACTGGCTGCTCTCTCCTTTTAGGTTGCTTTGCTGAGTAGTGTATTGTACCTCACTTGTAAGTTAACTGAAACCTTTAGATTACGCTGCAAAATTACAGTCAATCACTCTGGAAATTTGGCACCGGAGCGTTACCAAACCTTATTCTATGACAAGAGCTGCAGTCACCCTGGTGTTCTCCTCAGCACTGCGCGGGTCCCTGCCCAAAGGCTGCTGCGGACCTGGCAGTCACAGGGTCCTCGCGGAGAGGAGTGGCCCAGGGCTGTAACTTGTCGTACAATAAGGAAGAACCACATGTCATGGCACAAGAGGATACTCACAGTGAACAGCTTTAGCGCCTTTGCTTCTGCGTGTCGGACCTCGAGCCGTGCGTTGCTTCCTATTCTCTTTTGCTGTGAACATGAAGCAGAGCGCAAATGATTTTCCGAGCAGGTTTTGACCATTCAGTCCGCAATAGCGACATTCGAAGTGAACAACGGTGTTCTTTACAACTGGAAAGAGCAAAACTGCATCCAATCTTCCCTCGGTGCCCCACTGATACTTCCGCTAGTCCCTCGCGAGCCTGTGCTAACCCGTTCTAGGAACCCACGAGAAGAGTCCAATGCCTTGTCCGTGTCCTTTGGCGAGCTCCCTGAATATCGTATCCCCTTCTCTTGTCTGTTGGGTTATTTTAGGTCAGATGATTTGGCAGGAGCCTTGCTGAGAGGTTTTGTCTCCTGGTCTGAATCTTTTGAAAGGTCAGAGATCAGTCTTTAAATCTTTGCATCTCATGGAAGACCTTCAAGACCTCAGAAATGGGCTTGTTGAGTCCCGGAAGTGTATATCTTGTGTCTTGTTTGTGACATGCTTCCTGCTATAGAAATAGCTCCAAGGACTGTACATATTTACAAGAATCTTTATATTCGTAACAAAAGGGAATTGAATTGGTTTCTACTTTTTTATTGTAAACTGTGTGTTTTTCAACACTAGCTTTTTGTTTTACCGGTGGTTGTGGACAGCCATCTTCAGACACTGGAGGGGCCTCAGCTTAGTCCTCCTCGCTCCCATGAAGAACTATTGTAACATTAATTTGCAATTGAAGCTTGTTAGCATAAATGAGGTTTTAGGTCTCTAAAAGTACAGGATTTTTCTGCATTACCTTTTTATTATGGACAAGGGAGGGAACCAGAGGGACAGTTCAAAGCTCCGCCTGGAACGTATTGAACTTTGTTGTTGAACGATAACCAAATAAAACAAATAACTATCTCGACTGGCATGGTGAAATGACCGCTTCCTTCTCCGCAGAGTGACACTGCCCCTCATCCCGCTGCCCCAGCGCCAGAGGCTGTGTAATCTATAGGCGTCAGCGCTTACCAAAGAGCTCACCTGATGGCATTTAGCATTGAGTAGTTGTAATTCCCTGGCCAAGTAGCGTAAGTGGCTTCACAAACACAAAGCATGTTCATAGGAACTCAGAACAGATGGATTTGACCAAGTGTTTCATTAGAGCAGCAGTCAGCTGCGGACACCTACAGCTAAATCCTGCCCTCACCTACTGAACTGATAGGGGTAGAGTTAAGAACCGTGTGAGTATGTGGGCAAACAATCCTGCCCTCCTAAGTGACCCACACATCTTGAGCTGGAAAACCATCCTAATGAACCATAGTGTGATCTACTGACAGGTTTGGGATTTATCCCAGCAGTGTACTGGTAGCAAAGCGGCTGGAGGCAGCTCCTCATCCCACCGCTGCGATACGCTGGTGCTTTAAGGCCTAATAGCTGCAACTTAAAAACCATTCACAATTCAAGTCAGATTGAGTACAACCTGCAGTTAACTGTACATCTGAACTTACACCTGCTGGGAAAACTTGCTAGATCAGACTTCAATGTAAATACATCTATTTTTAACTGAGCCAGTTTTTACAGGGTCTGAAGTATTCTTTCACAGGAAGAGGTTTTTAATATTCACACTGCTGCCTACAGTAACTTCATTTGTCCTCCTACCATTCGTGGCTTTGGATCTGTGCACACAACCACCCCTTGCCCCAGGGTAGGGCTGTTGGAGGGCCTGGGGGTGGGTTACTAACACCACCTCTTACATTCTGGTCTACATGACGTCCTCCGTAACAATGCTCCTCATAAAACCCAAGCTGCTTGATTTATCTATTGTGCCTACTATCTGATGTATATGATGAAATGCTAACTTGTTAAATGTTCCTTTAATCTACTGTGCACAAAGAATACTTATTTAAAGCTCATTGTTGCAGTCCTATGATGCATGATCGGAATTGTAACACAACTGAAATAATCCAGAAACTGGTGGAGTAAAACAGAATTATTTATTGAGCCTTTTGATTACCAAGACCCCTGCACAAACTGCTGTCAGCCTGAGCACCGCACCTCGGGGCCGGGGAGGGCAGCGAGCTCCTGGCGCTGGAGTTTTGGTGACTCCAGAGGCCCCCAAAGCAGTTAAAAGTCTCTGCATCTACCTCAGAACTGTGCTCTCGTAGCAACAGCCAGGAATAACCTCACACCACACGCTGCGGGCTGAGGGTGGGGAATGTTGACGCGCTGATGCATCCCGCTCCGGAGCCAGCCTTTGCCTTTGGAGGGATTCGATTCACGCTGGTTCAGTGAGGGAGCACAATGTGATTAATCCTCATTCATTCACCTCTCACAAAGAAAACCCCCAAGTAAAGACAACCCCCCCATCCCTCCCACCCCAGCCCCCCAGTGAAAACCAGATCCCCCCCAGCCATGGGCCAAGGGGGCTCTGCCATACCTGGAAGGGTCAGTTGAGGCCTCGGGGATGGGCTGTGGGCAGCTCAGCTGCTCTCCCTCATCCCAACAAGCAGTGGTGATGGATCATGAGGCTTCGGGCGCTGTGCGGGACCTGGGCCCTCACCCTGGTGCCTGGGTGCAGCCTTTGGGCCGTCAGAGCATGGCCCAAGTGCTCAGCACTGAGCCAGGCTCTGGGCTGCACAGTGAATACACAGCAAACGCTGGCTATAAAGTAATTGGTTGTGTCCATGTTCCATCATGCCAGCGCTGGGGAAAAGCCTGGAGTGAGTCTGCATATGTGTGATCGGGAACAAACCCACAAAGCTCAGCAAGAACTAATGAGACCGAGTCCATAAATACCGTTCCGTCTCACACACGGCCCTTTCCAGCTGGGCTTCGTTTCTCAAAGTTTCAGCTGCTTCCGTCTTTGACACATGAACTCTGGTTTGAAACTAAACCAAGCCACCACAGCCGAAACCAAGCAGAGCCACGAGGCTGCCTCTAAGCTCCTCTTTTCTCCTAGCAAAAAGGTTAATTCGCGGTCATTCCAGTAAGAAACTTGCAGTGCCATTTCCCTGCTGGCACTAAAAGCATCCTGGACTCCCCACCCCACCCATCTGCCAATACACCCTCCATCTGCTTTCCTTTGAACGCAGCTGAAACAGATTCCCTCCAACACCTGCCTGTCCCCTGCCGACCCTCACCCAGTTTGCTTCCACAGCCTTTAACCTGCGCTTGGCCCCATGTGGAGCTCTGGGCCCACAGTGTCTGCCCAAGCCCAGCAAGCAGGCACGAGGGCTCCCCTGCTGCCGCTCTCATGGGCAGCTCCGTGACAGCTCAGTGACAGCCCAGCACCACTTTCCTTATGCCACCAGCACCCCTTTGCTCATGGCACTGTGGAAGGAGGGGCCAGTATTTAACAATAGCATCCTCAGGTAGGGAATGGCACAGATCAGCTGTGCTCACACAGCAGCCACCTCTGCGTTCGCCCATCTCGGTGGTCCCAGTTCCCATTTCAGCACCAGGCACTCCCGTCACATTAAGCTGGTCAGACCTGCTCTCCCTGATGTAGCTTTCTCTACTGCCCTGACACAAGCAGCTCAAGCACAAAGGAACCTCAGTGCCTCCTGCCCATAGCAAGGCCCAGCGGCCTCCCTGCAGAAGCTGCTGGCAGTTGACAGCCCTGACCATGCACCCCCAGCCTCACCAGTGCAAACAAACACTACAGCGGTGCCACAGCCCACATCCAACATCCAATCTAGACCTGGCAATAAAAGGTCTGCTTGAAGAGTGGATGGAACAAGAAGCTGCCAGGAGGCTGAAGGCCAATGCTGATGGCTGGAGCTTTGTTCTTCCTGTAAACTTTACCTCCCCCTTCTCCTTTAGTGGTGAACTGCAAACTGACAAAGTGTTTTATGCTGCATCTATGAATGAGAAGTGTGCACAATCCAAGGCCCAGAACTGCAAACACAGGTTCTAAAGAAACAACAGCTCGCAGATGGTGGGATAATAACCAAGCAAATCACCCTCTTTTCTTGAAAATGGTTTATTGGTTTCTGAAGAGGCTGAAAACAAAAGCAATTCCGCGTTCTGAACGCCGACACTACCCCCAGCACAGAAGGAAGAGAGTTTTCAGAGAAAACCACTGCGCTAGACCCAGATCCGCTCGGTCACTGGAGCTACTGCAGCAGGGCAGCAAACCACCCCTGCACCACGGCTGCTCCCGTGGAACGCCGGCGGCTGCAGCCTTCGTCCCTGCTCAGACTCCCGACTGATCCATGCAATGTGCTCTTCCCACCGAGGGCCGGGGCTGGGTTGGGTTGGCACAGTCACTGGCACTCTCGGGCACCAAAACCAAAGAGAGGGAAGGACGGAGCAGGTCGCCTCCGGAGCTGGCTGCTCCAGGGCAGGCCCGAGGCACGCTGGTGTGCATTTTGCATTAGTGTTGCGTGTGTTTTGGGATAAAGCAGGCTGTCGGTACCCAGTACAGGCAACCCGGTGTCACTATCATCATTTAGCAAACAGAAATAGGATTAAAAGCTGCAGGGATCCCCACAGCCCCGGGTGCAGAAGCAGCAGGGGTTTTATACCTGTGGTCAACGCTGCAACCTGGAGCAGGGGCCCTGCTTCCCCCTGGGCACAGAAGGCACGGTGCTGCCGCACACAGCACTGCAACTGCTTACACTGAGGGCCAAGCCTGGGCACTGGGCACAGGTGACTTGCAGTCACCTTCAGGCTCCTTCTGAAGAAGGAATCCCTCAACTGAACACACCGATTTCCTCACAGCTACCTGTCCCAGCTTAAGGAAGTCCTCACTAGTGCCAGCAAGAGAAACTGGTTTCAAAAAGCAGATTACTGCAATTACATACAAGCTTGTGATCTACAGAAAAATCCAGCCATTAAAAACAATTGTCTTTACCAGAAATTCCACAGGGGAAAAGCTGTATTTCAGTTCTCAAGAAGAGAAAAACTACAGAGCTCAGAAACAGTGCTCCCCGGTTCTACTGTGCAGTAAAACTGAGCGTGTAGGTGATTGTGTCGCTGATTGTGCCTAGGAAAGGCTGCTACAAAAGGATCATCAATATTCCCACTTACTTCAGCCATGCAAGTTCAGAACTTGCTGCTGAAATTACTGCATGTTTGGTGAGTTACAGAAGCAGCAATGGGTTTGGCTCTGCTGAGTGCTGAGCTCAAATGAGATGCCACAAGAATCCCGATTTCCTGGCTTTGGGCTGGCTTGTTTGTTACTGTTTGTTACAGTCTGCCTTGCTCCTAAAGGCCTTTCATCTGTTGCTGCCCTCACATTTTTCAGCCTAATTAAACTGGTGGTTTTCAAATGAGATGACAATGGGCACTGACATCTGTCTAGTTGCCATGAAGCTGCCATCTCCGAGAACTTCCAAGGTACGACTGGGAAAGTAAGGCAAATACGGGAGAACCTGGAAGTCTCAGGAACAAGATGAAATCAGAGTTCATTTGCTACAGCACAGAGCAGGAGTACATTTGGTTAAGAGAAGAACTGTTTTTCTGAGACTGCGCTGGCCCAGAACAATTGGTCACAAGCTACAGAAACGTTCATATTGGCTTGTACAGCAAAGTGGTGACATATTTCTTCTTGTAACGATGCGTAGCACTAAGCACCATCACTCCATCCTACGGGAGATGGAAAACAAGTGAGCACATCACATGGTTACCTGAAAACTGCACGTGCAAAGAACACAGCCTGGCCTCTCACCTTGATAGAAAGTGCGTAGAGGTGGTTCAACATGACATGGTTGGGTTCAGGGAGCAGAGCAGGATCACACTGGGAAATGGGGAAATGAGTGTGAAAATAACAGAACTCGGTTTCCTCATCCCAGCTGATGGGTACCACACACCGTCTGTAGCTAGCCATACCCTCACATACACCACCCTGCTCCTTATGCGGAGTCCATCAGCAAATGTGAAGTGCCAGAACAACCCAAGACCCCTCCAGGGTGAAATCCTTTGCACCTCACTGTCACTGTGAAACAGACCTCAATTATTCCTTACGTGCTTCCGACATTTTAATGCTGCTGCAGTGGGAAGAGGAAGGTTTCTGGGAGTAAAATAGCAATCGAGTTTTCTTCTCAGGTTTGAGGAGAGTCAAGTAAACAGATTTACTTCATATGAACCCATCTGGACATACATAGCACAGAATTTACCAAGGAGGCAACTACTCTAAGGGCTTTCCTAAACTGTCCCCTGTCTGTACCCAGGGGTTTTCCCCATCTGTTCACACCCTCAAGGCCATTATTCATCAAACAAATGTACTCACAGAAATGCCTGTGTCCTTATTCAGGATGACCTGCAGCAGGTGGGGGGGAAGAATAGGTGGTGACTTAAAGCGCTCCTCTGCCTTACAAACATAGGGCTCCTGGTGATACGGTCCTGGGGGTGAACTTGACAACTCTGCCAAAGAGATGTTACATATTTACCCTTAAATAGTCTGTGAGAATGTTTGCACTTTACAGGTATTTTTTACCAGTACTCCAAATTGGTTTTCACATCCAGGCACATGCAGACAGAAGAAATCGATGGCATGTAAATACAAGAGCTGCAGCAGCTGAGGCAGTCGCTGCCCAAGAAGCGACTGAAGATGTCCAAAGTCTGTCTGACTTGAAACTAGCTGAGGTTTGGGAGGCTGAGTTTGGAGGGACCTACTGCACTCCAGAACTGCACTGCCATTTCTGCCCAGCACTTCTCCAGCAAACACTTACTATTAAAGTGCTGCTGCTCTACAATGTTCCCTCCAAGGAAAGTACCAAGAACTTGGTATGCACCTGTAAAAGGCAAGCATTATTCCCATGCAGGGACAGAGTAACAGAAAGAGAGCTTCAGAGTCTGCATCAGTATAAGGAAAGGTGTTACACCACACTGCAGGGAAGCATCCTCCAGAATCTCCTCCTGGCTCCCTGCAGTGTCCAAGCCCCACAAATCACTTTTTTTCTCCAAAAAGCCTTTGTCCAGGGCAAAGCTCTATAGAGCAATAATCAACCAAAGGCACCCTCTGCCTCAGATTCAAAGGGCAGGGCTTCTGAAGGAGGTACTACTACATCTAAGATACTATTTCAATCATGTCTCCATCCCTGCAAAAGGTCTACAAAGAACAGAGAGCAAAGCTGATTTCAGAGATGACTTCAGCTGAATCTTCTCTCTCTTCTGTTACACTGGAATATGAAACTTAAGACAAAACCAGCATTCTTACATTATTTTAGGCTATACATAATTTATACTAAACTGTGAGGCTACAATATATTCCTGACCCTCTGTTAGCACTGCAAAGATGTACCTAATGCCTGCCTCCTAATGTGCAACTTCTGACCTCCCCAGTCCACCTCCTTAGCAGAGGAAGATGGAATCAGGAGCAGTGCACTGTCCACATTGGTTTGATGTTGTAAGCCTGATCCACCAATCCACTGATTTCACATCACACAGGCAAACAAACAGCTACTAAACACCCATGACTTCCTCCCAACCATATCTACAGTCCAGAGACCCGTGCTGCTCTTTCAGAGGCTGTTTTTCTGCGCACTCCATATTCTTCCTTTGTGCATCTGTGATTCCTGCACATGTCCACAGGGCCCGACAAAAGTGGAGATTCATCTACAGTGCAGCTTTAACTCCAGATAAATAGGATGACATTTATAACATCTCAAACAAGTGTGACAGCAAATTCCCAGTAAGCTCATACCAGACATGTCTGAACATTTCTGGGAGTCCACCATCAAAGCATCGAATACTTCAAAGTCAGTTTTCTTCACCTGTATGACGTTGTTGACGGTACCCAGCTGGCTGGTTACCACCGGCTGGGAAGAGACAAGACACGAAAGTCAGAATAAAAAGGCTTGTGGGACTACCAGATTCCCAAAACTACACAATCAGCAGTACCAAGAATGAGATCTATTGATTTTAAAACATGCCAGTACCAAATACAAAAAGAGCATTGCTCGGTTAGTGTGAGGTTAAGAGCAGGGGCACATTTAGGACAGGGGGACTGCATGTCAGTTGAACGTGTGAGGTCCACAGCACTTGATAAATTCTTGGGCTATAGATAAAGCTAGGATGAGCTTTGGGTTAAAGTTAACCAGTGACAACACAAGGAGGTAAGCTTTACCTCTAGCTTCTACAGGGCTTTCAGAGTCAGACTATGATCTGCATGGCAGAGTATAGTTGGTATTGCTGGTTTACTACTAAACCTAAGACAGAAGGTTCAAAGAGCTAAATTTACTACCAGGCAAATCCTGCAAGGTTCTACAAGGTTTGCCAAGACAGCAAGAAGAGTGGAGCCATGAGCTGTGAATGGTCAGTTCAGAAGCAGCGAGGGACTGATGGGCAGGTGAGGGTTAATTCTCTAGCAGAGGAGGAAGAAAAGACCTGGTAGATTTTGGCACAATTACTGAACTATGAAAATATCTAGAGCTGCAATAGCAACATTCTGGCAGAGAGCGCAGGTACAGCACAGAGACCTGGGCTGTCAGCAATGCTACAGTGCATTAAAAGACAGTTTGGCATTAGGCTAGAAAAGCTCACCATTTCTTATAAACCACTCCCCAAGAGTTCTTGTCACTCGTTCGTTACAACATCTCCTGTCCTTTGAGGCTGTCAGTCTGACGACCTCACCCAGGCCAGGATCAGAGATCTCTCACCAACTTCAACAGTCAGTTCCTGTTGTTAACCAAAACCTTCTCTCTCAAGTGGCCAGCTATTAGCAGAGAATCCATCAGTTTCTCACCTTCAGGTGCCTCCGTGAATAAACACAGTGAACCAAAGAAAACGTTACCTCTGAAGGATCATGCGTCCACTGCCCATCCACAAAGAACTTGTATTGGTGCTCTCCTTCGGGCAGATCCAGGATTGCCACGAAGTTATTGTGACTGGAATTTAAGACAAACAATCAGCTTTGAAATGCTCTGAGAAGTATATTGATTACAAACTGTGCCAAACACTAACTGACAATACAAGCCTCCTCAGCGTACAAAGACTTACGAGAATCCCTGATGCAATCTGAAGGTAAAGAATCAGGCTCAGGTTAATGTTAATGAACATTTCCTCTATGACAGTAAGTCCCTACACATTCAAAATTCATATCTGCAATCCTGACATCAATTAATGGAGCTTTTGTAAAGTCATCCTCACATCTTCATGTTGCTTGTCAGTACGTGAGACCTCATTTTATCTGTGAGACTCCTGTTGATGGAACAATATCAGCTTGCTCAGATTTCCTCACCTTCTGCCATCACAAACTGCATTTCAGAGATGCCTGTGAAGGCACAGCAAGTATTACTTATCAAGTAAGCAAACAATGAGTAGAAGATGAAAGCAGCTCTATACTTCTGAGTCACTTCGGTGCTGAACAGCTGCTGCTTGGCAATTTTGATACTCCAGTGCTGCGAACTTCCTGATTCTAAAGAAGTCTTTACCAGCATCTCAAAAAACGCAGAGAAACAGCTCATGCTCTGTGAGCAATTCAAACAGGCTACACAATGCCAGCATCTCTCTTTACTTCGTCTCGGGTGAGGAGTACGAGCATACCACCACTGAACTGGATTTGAACTTTCAGGCTGAAATAATGAACTCTTCTACTTGACCACATCTGATTCAATAACACGATTTTATCCAACGTCTAAGGAGGTCCAGACACCTCCTTTCCCAGAAGACGAGACAAACCTTTAGGGGTTTTCTGGTAAAGAGACATTTTTGTCCTGCTTCCAGATTCATTTCACTATTTCCTGCCTCCCAGGCTGCCTGCTTAGAGCATGACAGTAATAGTGATGTTCCACAGGTCTGTTTTCCAGCTCCTCTCTTGATAATTTATTTCCCAGTCTTCATACACAGAACAGTCCTCCCATACCATTCCATTAGGCCACTATGCTCCTCCCTCATGTTTCCTAGGAAATTAAGACCCTTCTGCTGCAATGACAACGCAGGCAGCCACTCACTGAGAGGAGAAATGCCAGAAACCGGCTGGAGACCAGTCTTCCGTGGATATGTCACCTCTGATGGACAAGAGGGCTCAGATCAACAGTCAAGTTCAGCCTCTCTGCCTCTAAAATTAAGCTTTAAATTTCTGGGAAAAAAAACCAACATTGATTTAAATGAACTACTCAAGTACGGAACTAAGCAGAGCTTCAGAGCTCTCTGGCAGGAAAAAGCAGTTGGTGCCTTAACACAGATTTATTCTCTCATTTCTGTAATCCACCAGCAAGTGTCCCAGGCTGACTTTTCCTGAGCAGCATTTGGCCCTCTTCAACTGGGCAAAAGCAGCCAAATATGGCAAAAAAGTACACGTGCCATCAGAGACACTGTGCTTAAATCCAACTTTGCCTCCTACGCCTGAACTCTGAGCCCAGGTAGCGGACTGCACAACAAGGATTGCTTCAGGTCATTCATGCGTGGTGCCCAGTGAACACATCGCCCCTCCAAAACTGACGCAGCCCAACTTTTATCATGTGCCATCCAAAAATCAAAGTCAGATTCTCATCGAGGGCTTGAGGAGAGAAGCAGGAGAGTGGTAAACCCAAGCACAATACCAATCTACAGCTGACCACCTTTCTCACTTCACTAAGCATTCCCAGTCCCTGTGTAATACCCTCAATGAAGCAGCAGCAGTTTATTACCTCCTTGTCAGAGGAATTTTACTCCAGTTGTTGAAGGACCCCGACAAATAAACTTCTTTCCCTCCTCCAGTCCAACGAAAAACTGTTGGTCGAGCTTGTGTGGGGGTTTTATCATTCACTTCCAGATCCTGCTGCCAAGCTAGGAATTCTTCTTTCTCCAATGGAGCCTAAAAGCACAATGTCTTCATCAAAAGGAATTCTTTCCTGGCACACTCAGACCATCTCTCAGGTACAAGTCTACAGGCATTTTTTGGCAGATGGAGATTAGAAACTGCGCATTTGCAGATGCTGTTCACAAGTTCATTTGCACGTTAAAGCCTTCAAACTTGCAGAAATGGAAGGCAAAATAACCCCCCTCCCTCCAGCTACATTGGGTTAAAAAGAAATTACTCACAACTTTTCAAAATACACAGATGTAAGAATAGGGAGAGAAATAATGAAGAAGAAATATGCTCAAAAAGCATTTAGGTTATACAAATATGATAGACACAAAATCTGTAGTTGGCAGATTATGAGATGTCCATAGGAAACAGCTCTGTCCAACAGTCAAAATCTACGTGCAATTTTCTGCTAGATATAATTACGGAGCACGATACACAGCAGGACATCTAATATTGAGTAAAAAAAACAGTTAACAGAGCTTTTAAGATGGAAAATAAGAGACAGGTAAAACATCACTGGTAACTGCGAGAGCGTTAAGGATCCAAAGGAAGCTGGAGCACTGCACTTGGAGCTTTGAAGCAGTTACACTTTAGTTTTCCTACAAACAATTCTTGCTGGAACCCACAACACTACACTCATTATATCTGCCTGAACATCAGTGCACCATCTCTCTTTGGCGTGGGATGCAAGAAAGATAGCAAACTCAGTGCCAGCACTACTGAGGGTTGCAAACAGCACCACAGCATAGTAATGTTAGAAGATGCTCATAACAGTAGGGGACAAGAACAAACCAGCAATACCTTCATTTCCTCTGAATGGAACAAGTCTGCATCTTCAGGACTATCCATTAAGATTTTGGGTCTATCACCCTCTTTTGTACTGATGGCTCCTCCTGAGCTGTCCCCTCGGGATGCCTTATGCCCATGTCGCTCCAGGCCCGCTCGCTCACTGCTTGTGTTCCCCATTGTGAAGGACCTGAAAGAGCAGGAAAAGCCAGATTAGCACATATGCTTTAGAAGCTAGAACACCTGTGTGCAGGAAAGCAGGCTCATCAGCACACCTGGGCTGTTTCTGAATTGAAGAGCCTAAGAAACTTGATTAACCCCAAATTCTGTGCTAGGTCAATGTCCTACCATCCCTGCAAGACTCAGCCACTCTATAAGCTGACCAAGCAGCTATGTGTCACTGCAGCACACTGTATTCTGTCTTCCCAAGCCATTTGGCCTTCTGAATACCCATGCACATAACGCTCTACCACATCAGCTGAAACATCACGGAACTTTTTGCCAGAATGCATCAAAACCAGCCTGCTAGAAATGTGATTTCACTAAAAACAGTCATCTGAGGCTGCCAACCTGCTAAGGATCCCTACAGCCCGCGGCCCTGAAGCACAAACTGCATCCTCCTGCTGATGTTCCACTGGAGGCTTCCTCCAGCCTGCACTACTCTGGGAAGGGCAAAGGCTTGCTCTGCGAGGAACACCACCGCTTCTTCCCACCCCGCAGCCCGTGAGGCCACAGCCACCCGTGGAAGGGATGAGACTGGCTGTGCATGCCATGTCTTGTCTGAAAGACAACTTACAGCTGAAGAGCAGCAACTCAGGGGTGGCCCATGGGCTGTGGGGAACCACTTCAGAGCACCCAGTAGGGTACAAGTCAACATCTGGGGTACTGTCCTGTTTACAGACACTGCCCAACTTCCACGTGCACAGCTCCCAGCACGGTCACAACCCAAAACCAGTCCCAGCGGGCACGGCTTGCGCAGATAAACACGCAGCTCGGCATTTAACCGGCGCGACGAAAACAAGCCGATGCCAACTGATTCCAGCAACTCGGAACACCGGGGGTCTGCTCTGGGACGTGACTCGAGGATTCCAGGAGAGGAACTCCCAGCACCGGGTCAGTGCACACGCAACGCCCCGCACCCGAGCGGCTCCGGGGCAGCGGCGGCCACACCATCCCCGGAGCAGCCCGGCCGGGCCGGAGCATCCCTGCCCCGCACGGAGCGCTCGCACCCGAGGGGCTCCGGGGCAGCGGCCACAGCATCCCCGGCCCCGGCACCCAT
>JANRGW010003406.1:0-16475 GCA_024733675.1 Psilopsiagon aymara
TGGAGAATGTGGTATCTGCTTGGGGAACGTGTTTTTCGCTAAAACACCGTGCTGGTTGCAAGGAAGTGTTTTTTTTTATTTGCCATAGTAGATTTTATGACAAGAATGTAAATTTAAAATTTACCTTTTATAGAGCATTTTAGAGAAAAATACTGTTACTTTGAAAATTATAGCTGTGTACTACGATGATGGCCTGTTTAAGTGCTCCACAGTTTATTTGGATTGTGTGTATTGACTGCAGTTCCTCTTGTTCTATAAACCTAGGATGCATATATGCATAGACACATATGCATGCATAACATGTAAGTATGAAATGCAATAAAATATATTTCTGTTATGCCTAAAATTTCATTTCATGTTGATATAATGGCGGTTAAATAAATTTTCTAACTGAAAAAATTGACAAGTGCTTTCTACAGAAAGACTTACTTTCCAAGTTTTTGATCTTTAATTTAGCCTGTGATCTTCTGTCCGTTTATGAGCATTCCTATATATTAGTTTGCAGGACCAGGGCTGAAATAGCCTTACTGTACTGGGCATTTGATAGTAGCCTTAACGCTTCAAGTTGCTAGAAAATGAATGGTTAGGAAAAATGGTATTAAAACCTGCTTGTGGGGGTATTTTGGCCATAATACACAACTGTGATTTTCCCAGAGAGATAACTCATCAAGGAATTTTGGAACATGGCACAAGTCTGGTGCTTTTGCCCAGTGTTATTTGTGTAGTATGAATCTTGAACTTTCCAGCTCTGTTTCCACCTTCAGTGTCACTTAACTGAAACAGCTTTAATTCAGGCAAAGAGCTTCACCTTTGCTAGAGAGGAAAGTGAAGTTTCATAGTACGCAGTCTTCCACCTTTTTTCGCTTCTGGTAGACTCTCTTCTCACCTTCTCTGAAAGCTCTAGTTGCAGCTGGAATAGAAAAGGAGGCAACACATGGCATGCCAAAACATTGCCTGCTAACTTCGGGACCCCTTTCACAAGAGACAGTTCTCCATGACCTTGTTGATCATAAGGTCTTTTCCAACCTGGTTGATTCTATATGAAAAAGGTTGAGGGATTTTTTTTTTTTTTTGTTTTGTTATTATTATTTTATTTATTCAGCTCTACTGGTACTTAGTATACTGAAATATATCTAGCTCAGCTTTAGTTTTATTTATTTTCGTGTCTCTCTACTTCTGATAAGTATTGGGTATGTTTCTGTGTGACTAAGGACATTAATGCCACCTGTGAAACATGTCAGGCTTTTAAAGCAAGAAGTACTGAGATGCTAATTCCCCTAGTGTAAGTAGAAGTCTTGCCATGCACTCCATTGAGATCGGAATTTTTTTCACAGCATTGCTTACCACATAATACATAAGTAATCGTTATATGCTGGGGAAATGTCACAAACCTAAAGTTACTTAGATATGTTGTTGAATTTTAAATCACACTTGTTTGTTGTCAATAACTTTCACTTTGATATATGTTTTTAAAACCACCTTTTGTGCCTAGAAAAGTAATACTTCTCTTTTCAATTCTGTTTTCAGCAATAGTATAGTTTTCTGCCAATAATTCAGTATTTTTGCAAATATGAAATTATGTACTTGAAATTCATTCTTTCCTTTCTGTGTCTGGAGGCTGTCTATGTAGATTTTAATTTATGGGGCATGTTGAACATGGAATACAAGCATGTGCATGTATAAACTGTGTGTATTGAGTTTCTGCTTAATCTTCCAGTTTATTGTAGCTATGGATTCCCTGCCACTACAAGAAAAAAAAGTCCCAAAACAACTGAATACAAAACCTTAAGGCAAGGGCCAATGAGTTTGAAAGATTTTGTAGCTGCGTCAGTAGCACACTCTGTATTTCAAGCACCAACCTCAAAGTGAAAGCAGAATTGCTTAAGTCAATTAAAGAGTAATCAGTGAATTGCCCAGAAAATGCAGCCCCTCTCAGTGCCTCTTAAAGGATTCATTATTCAGTCTCAGATGCAATGTGTTTTGATTTATTGGAAACTGCAAAAGAAAACAGAAATATCATTTTTTAGTTTCTAACAGTGTGCTCAGCTTTGATTACTTTGGAAGATACGATCTTATTCTGAGATGTTTACAGTCTAAGATCAGATTTTGGCACTCTTGCTCATACTGAATAGCATTAGTCAGGGCTGAGCTGCTGCTTATTCAGTTCAGATAGACCAGAATTAGTCATCAATTGAGACATTGGTATTTATGAAGAGCCATGATGATGATTCAGACATCTTCCCATGAGGCACTGATGCAAATGTTTTGCCACTGCTTTTATCTGTTTATCTGTACTTTTTTTTTATATGAATACCATAAAAAAAAATTCTGGTTAAAAAAAGTACTTTGGGAAGCAAACTGAATGAAAGAAACTGTTTGGCATGTGAAGGATCAGAGAGAATTTTGTACAGAAAGGATTACATGGAAGAAAGCCCTGTATTCCAAATACAGCCCTAAGAAATAAGAAACCAAAAGGTTGGCAGGTTTTCACAGAACTGCCAATAGATGAGCAATGACTAGTCTGCCTTTTTAAAACGTTGTCTCCTGCCAACCCCAAATTCCCTTCTCCTATTTCCAGCACAGCATTTAGCCTGCAGAATAAGTGGTGATGAGGTGCACAGTTGTGGTGTGGAAGGGATTCAAACAATGCAAGTGAGATTTTGGTCTTCTGGACTTCTGTGAGATGAGAATGAAGAGGAGGAAAGACAAACTGGTCTTCATTTGCAGAAAAAGGTTTCATCTCTTCTGTGCTGTGTAGCTGTGGCTGAGGAGAGAGGAGGGGAGTTGTAATCCTGCTTATATCGAGTTGCCAGGCCTTTAATTTTGACCAGATGCATCATGCAATTATGGCAGCTGATGGATAGTTAGAAATAAATTAGTCTTTGGCAAACCGAACTTTATTTCAAGTAAGATCAGTATCACAGAAGATACAGGAAAGCAAATTATGTTATGGGGCCAGTGAGTTTTTTAAATGCTCCGGTTTCTTAGCAGAGTAAAAGGATGCTTTAGTGCAAAGAGGCAAGTACCCTAATTTCTAAGCATACTGCTGAAACAGATGCATTGCTGTTCTTCCCACAGAGCAAGGAGGACTAAATACTGATGTGTAGTCTGAACTTTGTCTCTATTTGTTGAACTTTTCTTTTTGCTGTGGTTCATATTGGGGTTATAGGTAGCATTCCTGTTGCTGCCACCATGCTCCCCACACTAATTGTCATGAAGCACAGAAAGTTCAAGCAGGTTTGGTTCCCAAGGCTGCTAATGAGCCCTGAGTTCTCCTCAGCCTTAATGAACCAAGGCTTGTTTGTGGGAGATTCTTGCCCATCCCTCCTTTTCCATGGTCAGGGAAGGAGGCAAGAGTTCACACAATCAAACAATGACTTTACAGTGTAAAGACGATGCAGCTGTGCCATCTGAAGTCATCTTCAGTTATGAGCAACAAAGCTTAAATAGATTGTACTGTGAAGAGGTACAGCTCTGTGAGTGTGAAGCATAGCTTTTGCTTCTGCTTCACTGACCTGTCTGCTTGCAGCAGTGATGAGCCCTTGACAGGAGCTTAGGCAGGGAGAGCTGCATAGGGCGATTCTTTCAAAACCACTCTCTGTAACACTGAGCTCAGGAAAGGAAGCAAAATGAAGTTTCATTTGATCTCTGGTAGGATTGTGCTGCTGCATTCTCCAGAAGATCCCATGCTCTCCATTTAAAAGTCATTGGCTCCTAATCCACATCAGGTGATTTGTAAAGCCACTAAAGCAAGTGGTAGTTGGCAAGTTTCAGCTGTAGAGAGTGCCCACAAAAAAGTGGATGCAGACATACGAACAAATTCCTGCTAGGCAAATCACACATTTCACTATCTCACTACTATTTTACTTTCTTCTTCTCTAAGGGTTCTTCTTTTACCAGAAGTTAGTATCATCAGAAATTTGAGCTGAACTACAGTTTATCATTTACTTCATCCACCTTCCTTTAAGGATTTCAGTTATGACAGTGGTGCAGTCCTCTGGCTATATTTATCTTACTACATATGTGTTTGTTGTGTATTTTTGGGTATATGTGTACAGATACATGTACACAAAAGTACAGGTACATATAAATGCGGTTGTGCAAGTTCTTGAAATACATGGAAGGAGTATATTAGTATATGATATATATGCCATACATATAAGCTAAACATCAAATAAAAAATAACTAATGCATTCCTAGAAGCATCATTCCCTGTATATATTCAAATATACATTTATGCAAGTAAATACAGACATGTACTTTAAATGCTGTGCTATTGCTAGAATCACAAATGAAAATGTCTGATAAAATAACTGTGAATTGTAATAGCAGTTGTAAGGCTGTCAGTCATAATACACTGGACTAATCCTTGCACAATGTTACACAAAGGTGAAGGTTTTTTAGGAAGTTTTACTACTAGAAGAGTGAAGCCATAAACAGCATCTGCAGATGAGATCTAATTTTGCTGTGATAGGCTGTTTGATGGTCATCATTTTGGGGTTTAATAATGCACGGAAACATCTGCTGTTTTCATCGATCGCATGAAAAAGTAGGGGAAAGAGAAAGAAATCAAGAAGGAGGTTTTTTTTCACCCTAAATGAACAGAAAAGGGAAAAAAAAAAAAAGCAGTCCAGTTTTAAATACCTTGATATGTTCATGTGCAGGTTCAAAACTTTAGATTGCTCTCCCGCCCAGCGTGGTGGGCTTATAGCCACAGGAGCGGCGAAAATTGACAACCCCCCACGGCTGACCCCTCATGTCCTTTCTTGCTTAATCGAATTTTACGTGTGTTTCCAGATAGCTGATCAGCTTCCCTGGATTTCGCTGACGCCACAGGAAAGCTTTGCCTGAAGATGGAAACACTGGAGTCAGAACTGACCTGCCCTATCTGTCTGGAGCTGTTTGAAGACCCGCTGCTGCTGCCTTGCGCTCACAGCCTCTGCTTCAACTGTGCGCACCGCATCCTGGTCTCCCACTGCGCCACCAACGAGCCGGTGGAGTCTATCACAGCCTTCCAGTGCCCAACCTGCCGCTATGTCATCACCCTCAGCCAGCGCGGTCTAGACGGGCTCAAGCGCAACGTCACCCTGCAGAACATCATTGACAGGTTTCAGAAAGCCTCGGTCAGCGGGCCCAATTCCCCCAGTGAGACCCGCCGGGAGCGGGGGTTTGATAGCAACAGCATGTCGACCTGCGAGAAGGTCCTCTGCCAGTTCTGCGATCAGGACCCTGCCCAGGAGGCAGTGAAAACCTGCGTTACCTGTGAAGTGTCCTACTGTGAGGAGTGCCTGAAAGCCACTCACCCCAACAAGAAGCCATTCACCGGTCACCGTCTCATCGAGCCCATCCCAGACTCTCACATCAGGGGATTAATGTGCTTGGAGCATGAGGATGAGAAAGTTAATATGTACTGTGTGACCGATGACCAGTTAATCTGTGCCTTGTGTAAACTGGTCGGGCGACACCGTGACCATCAGGTGGCAGCTTTAAGTGACCGCTATGACAAGCTAAAGGTTAGTGTTACCTATTGGCCTTTCTATCCAAACAGCATGTGGTTAGGAAGGAAAGTGCCCTTTGGTTGCATGCTGAATTCCTTCTTTGGGCAGAGCTCGGAAAAGGTAGGGGCATCATCTCAAATCAGACAACGTACGCTTGTAGATCTGTATGTGCATTTAATCATCACCATTTAAAAGGTGTCAGATTTTGCTCAAGGAAAGGTTCCTTAGTTGTGTGTCAAGTTTTCTGTCATAAAGAATATGACACATATACTATTGTTTAGGTGAATTTTCCTGTCTAGCTACTGCTTTATTCATGGCAGCTGGCAATGTTTAGTGCTGACTGCACATACACAGGCACTGATTGAAATGTCAGACTTTCTTTGCATATGCTCCGCTGTTGATTGTTTTTCATTTGGTTGCTTTCATTGTGAAAACCCCTTTGCGTTGCTGCTAACAGGAGATGCATTTATCTGTGCTGGCTTTGGGAATGCCAGCTGCTCGTCCGGCCAGGGAAACCATATGCTGGCTCTGCTCTTCCCACACTACCTCCCACCTGGGCTCACAGGCAGTGCTGTCCTGGAAACAAAACCAAAATTGTTTCTGGGCTTCTTGTGCTGTTCCCACAGTTCAGTGAGCTCCTAGCACACCTCCTTCCTGGCTCCGGCAGCCCCTTGGCCCTGGGCAGGACCCCTGGGTAGGGTGGCAGCAGGCAGCCAGGTCTAAGGGTGCTCTGGGGGGTCTCCATGCTGCCAGCGGAGGCAGAGCTCCTGCTGAACAGCAAGGCCAAGGCCAGTGGCCTCCCATCTGCCTAAGTGTATGTTCCTCTTGTGCTGAGTTTGGTGCTGCTGCAGAGCAAAGGCAGGAACTAAGCATCCCATACTTCCCTCCACACACTCTCTCCTTACAGTCTGTGTGTGCCTGTGTGCAACTGGGGGGAACTTTTAAAGATGGACTGCAATTGAGAAACCACAAGTGTGGAGGGCAAAGCTTATCTGCCAGCCTTCTCACACAGGATTTCAGAGGTGAGAAAAACAACTGAGTTAATAGGTTTAACTAACTGGAAAGCTTTTCTTGAATACCTTCAGACAAATATGTGTGGCTGCATAAGTGTAGATGATTACAGGTGAAATCTGCATATGCAGATGTGGGTTTCGTACCTCTTTGCATGTGCAAACATGCAGAGCATATTCTATGATTATGTAACATAATGAAAGAACCTTCTTTACTTGCACCTGTGAATCTGATCGCTTCCTTTCTTCTCTTAAAGGCTTTTTATTTATCCAGGAAAACTCATTGGTTTAGCTTCCTTTTTTTAAAAAAAAAAAATATTTTTTTTTTTAATTATTTTTTCCCTGAACTAGTTTGTTATTTCAACAGACAAGTATTTAGCCGCAGATAATACAGAGCGTGGGCCATTAATGTGAATAGAAAATGCATGGGCTTCTTGTGCTTTTCAATAATCCAGTGGGTTTATATCCTGAACAGGTGCTACTACTTAGTAAGCTAACAGTGTATTGTTTATCAACTTTATATGAATAGTATGAATATGCTACTTAACAAGAAATACCTTCAATGTTAAATACAGGACTAGTGTATTTTTGAGAATGTTAAAAAAATAGTAAAGATTTCTTAGTGTTATGTATGTAGACGTGGCAAATCTGGAAAGCAGACTTTAAAAGGCATGTCTTTTTTCTTGAGATCTTTGACTTATGCAGATAGGAAAAAAAGTGAGGCTATTTTTGCATGATCTATGCTTTTCTGTGCACAGATGTCTAAACAAACTCTTAAAGGGTATCTCAGGCAACTAACATTCACATTTGATGTTACCCAGTTTAGAAACCTGACTACTTCCTAGCAGTCTCCTTGAAGAGTAATTCAAGTATCAATTTGACGGTTAGAATAGGCCTAAGTCAAATAACTCTCCTTGTAATGGCAACTCCTAACATTATTTATAGTATCTGTATCATTTTTTTGAAACGTGGACTTTCTTTGTACTCAGCCTGTCTAAAAATAATTTACGAAGACAATAGTCATGGGGATTCCTCAGTTGTGCTTTGATTTCTCTTCAGCTGTCGTAAGAAGTATGTGGTATGCATTACTGTTTAGGTGAATTTTCATATCTAGCTACAGCTTTATTTGTAGTGGCTTTCAATGTTTACTGCTCACTGCACATACATAGGAGCTGATTAAAATGTCAGGATTTCCTTGTATATGCTCTGCTGTTGATTTTTTTTTTCATTTGGTTGCTAATAATTTTGTTATTGCACATAATCCAGTTCCTATCCTCTTTGTCATGAAGCAGCCTATTTCTTTGCTAATGCCAGCAATGACTTCAGTCATGCCAATTACACCAGCAATTATAGCATGTTTATACTCTGAGTCAGCGATCAGTAGGTTTAGGTGGTTTCCATACAGATCTAGCATCCATCTTCTGTTCATAAGAAGGTAATCTGAAAATTGTGTCTTTCCCTTCCTCATTGTTTCTTTCATGTCAGAAATTTGTGCTGATTTATGTATCAGACTCAGAATAAGATTTTCAATTCCATAGATTGGCATTTATCCCTAAGGAGAAAAGGAATGATTCATGTTTACGCCAGTGTTTGGTAGCTGATGGGCAAGAATTCAGGTCCATTTTCACCTTCAGGCCTCCTTCTTCATAAATAATAATACTACTGTAAATCTTAGGTATGAGCTTGCAGATTGTATGTATTAACTTACAGATAATGTGCATCTGCCATTGGCAAGTTCAGTGTTCAAGTGGATCAGAAATTCCCCAACTGAAAAGTGGGTTGTTGCTTGCCATATTGCTTCTGGGTTTTAATATAAGTGGAGTTTGATATATAGGCTACCCAAATCTTCAAAAGAATATCTGAAAGAATGGGCATGTGGTAGCCAATAGTATAGTGGATTCATTAAAGAATTGATGGTTAATTGTATCTTAAAAAAAGAAAAGCAAGCTCACTTCAAGTGACACTTTCTTTCTTGTGATTTTTCTCTAATTTGACATGTTGTTGATGCTAACAACAGCAACTGGTGTTGCTCTGAGTGTCAAGCTATGCTAATTACTTGCATTCTCTTCCAGCAGTGTTACTAATTGTTTAAAAAATAACTCACCCTTCATTGAGCATAGAACAAAAGATGCCATTACAATCTAGCCCCAATTTTTTGCAAAACTGAAACTCTTTAATTAGGAGTTCTGTATACTTGTCCAGCAGAGGCATCTACACTCAAGCATTTAATGGTCAATATAATAGCAATTGTGGACATCTCAAAATGAGAAGGTGTTTTCCTTTAGCAACTACAGCTCCAACCTTGAGAAGTGCTTTTCTTTCTGAACTTGCACTGGGGCAGAGCAGGTTGAGGGCACTTGTGTTCTTCCAGGAGCAGTCCTTTCTTACTTAGCCACACAGGCATGTGATATACCTTCATGCTTATTCTTGACTTAGTATTTATAGATATGTTTTGAGTTTTATTTTGATTTTCTTCTTTTTAGTAGATCTTAGACAGGTGCATGTAAAAAATGGAAAAATTATAAAACATGACCAAATGAGAGAACAGGAAATATTCTGGTGAGACACTAAATTTATCATACAGTGGTCAAAATTGTGGTATAAATTAGAAATAGAATCATAGAATAGTTAGGTTTGGAAAGGACCATAAGATCATCTAGTTGCAACCTCCTTGCCATGGTCAGGGGCACCTCACACTAAGCTAAAATAGTATTTAGCTACATGAACAATGAGCACTTTTTAAATGGAAAGTGAAAATGCTTATGCTTACCTCACCATATTATCTCAAAGGAAATATTTATGGCTAATTACTTTTGATATTGACTTTAATTTTTCTTGTCGTAATGAAAAAGTCAAGACAATTTAAAAGTGCATTCATTATTTTTTGGGACAGTTTCTAAAATTAGCGTTGTTCTGTAGATGTATTTATACACAAGAGAGTGGTAAGAAAATGAAAAGATAGATTTATTTTGAATGAGACAGGGTGGTTTTGTGAGAAAGAAATTACAAGGTGCTGCTGGAAAGATCACTCACTATCGGCAAAGAGCCATGAAGAGGTGTAGCAAAAGAGGAAGTTAGACAGTAAGGCATATATTTAAATGGTGTAAAGACAGCATAACTCCACTGAAAACACTGTTTCTACTTGTCTTCATATTTACTGGGAATCTGGCAGCTGGTGCATATGTTCTTGCCAAAAAATAAATTCGGCACAATTTTTGTACTGCTTAGTCAAGAAAGATCTTCTGTTGAATCAAACTGCTGTAGGTTCACTATGGTTCTCCATGTTTTTGTTTGAATTTTATTAGTGCTGACATGTACTGGGCATGTTTATGAAGGCAGGACAGCCCTCTGAATGGCACTCAGGAATTCCAGAAACAAAAGAGAGCTTCTTGTTTGTGCAGTTTTCTCCTAGTTTTAGTGGCAGAATCCATAAACATCTATTTTGTCTAAACTGTTGATTCAGGATGAAAGGATTTTATTTTCTCTGATGTGCCAACACAATTGCCAGTATTTTTTTTTTATAGGAAGCAGTCATAAACTCATTCCTCGTAGGGAGAATTGCATTCAACTCTTATAAGCCTACTTTTACTGTGTAAAAAGTAGAAGTCTTCGTTAAGTTCATGGTTTCTAAAAAGCACAAAAATATGTCTGATTCACTGCTGTGTACATAATGAATTAGAAAACTTTTCATGTTTAAATGTCTTTGCAGAGATACTGCCAAAATATTTTTTGAAACTTTCCAACTATTTGGCATTATTTAATAATTGCAGCTTAAGCATTAATTGCAATAATAATCAGTATACCGTGATACTGTAAGAACCCAGCACTTACAAATCTGTACTCATAAAGTGGGGCTGGCAATAGGGGAACATTGTTTTCTGCACTGAAATAGAAATATATTATGCATATACATGTAAATGTGTCTATATACATTTTAATCATTTTACATGTGTATTTGTAGTGCTTGTGTTTGTATATAAAGGCAATATTGCATATGTTTTATATACATGTATGTAGACTTGTCTAGCGTAAAAATACATGTAATTTCTAGTAATGTCTAAGATAATATCTAGAATCTTGAATTTGAATAAATACCCATATGCCTATATTTTAAGTAAATATATACAGTTTCATATACAGGTGTAGGTCACTAAACACATATTTGATCACATATATGTATATAAACTACAGAAAATATATTTGATCTCATATATATATAAACTGTGATGTTGTTTTACATGCTATCCATTTTTAATACTCTGTTGATTTTTTTTTTTTGTAGCTCAGTATTTGCACATCTAAATACATAGTTTCCCTGTGTATCCTTTTAAATTTAAAGAAAATACAACTGATAAGTGAGGACATAGTATAACTGGGTTACATTGCATTTAATAGATTCAGAGTGTAGAAAGTTACTTTCTGCAGTGCCAGTTATACAGGTTTGACATGCAGTTAAACCACTATATCCAACCTGAAAAAATGTGACCTTGTGGCTTCCATTATTATCACATTTTTATTAGATTAGATGGATCTTATTATTAAATTATTATTAGATTAGATGAAGGTCGATATTATTAGATTATTGTTAGATTAGATACTGCTTGACAGATATTTTAGTGTCTCATTTTTTTATGAAATTAAAATGATGAATGGTTGCATCTATTAAAAGGGACTATTAGTTGATATTACTTCACCCAGAAATAGATGCAAGAATATAACCAGTTGTACTTCAGTATTTCCGAAGATCAAAAAATATTAAGTTGTTGCATGGAAGAGGATCGATGTAGCAGTTTACTAAAAATGTTTTCCAGCTGCAACTATTTTATTAGCAGTATCAAAATACTAATGTATTTTATTACACTAATATATAAATATTAAGGCAGACTTTACAACATTCTCTCTTTAGTCTAAAGTTATCACAAGGGTCTGTGATTCTTCCAGCAGGTTTTTCTTTGGTGGAGTTTAGAATGATAATAGAAAATGTTGAGTGCCTACAAGTTTACTGGAAAGGGACCCTTCATTAGGGACTGTAGTAATAGGACAAGGGGTAATGGATTAGAGCTTAAAAAGGGAGAGTTCAGGTTATATATAAGGAAGAAGCTCTTTACTGTGAGGGTGGTGAGGCACTGGAATGGGTTGCCCAGGGAAATTGTGAATGCTCCATCACTGGTGGTGTTCAATGCTAGGTTGGACAGAGGCTTGGGTGACACGTTTTAGTGTGAGGTGTCCCTGCCCATGGGAGGAGGGTTGGAACTAGATGATCTTAAGGTCCTTTCCAACCCTAAATATTCTATGATTCTGTGATTCTTTGTCAACACACTCAAAAAACATTAGTCTTTTTTGGGGGGAGGAGGTGTTTTGTTGGGGTTTTGTATAAATTTTAGGTTGCTTTAGCAAAGCATAAATTTCCTTGTATTTATGACTGTGCATAATGAATTGACCATGAATAATGAATATCACAATAATTATAAGTACTATGAGATTGTTTTTATTTTATCTACCTAACATCCTTAAAATAATACAAGCCATTGATTTTTAAAACTTATTGCACAAATTTTGCAGCAAGTTTTTTAATAAAATGTTCACATACTATTTGTTTCTTTCAATTTTTAGTGGAAATGATAGTGTTGAAGGCATAATCTATTCAGGAAGAACAGGAGAATTGAATAAAATTGGAAATAATAAAGCATTATTATCTTTGTTCTGATGACTCTGGTTTCCAGTGAAGCCAGACTGGGCATTAAGTAAAATATATTTTCATCCTTTTCCATGGATCTGGTCCAAACTGATACTGGAGTTTTTGTCCATGTTCTAGCCATGCGTTTTTTTATTGTAATGACCTTTTGACTGACCTTACATGTTTTTAAGATACTTGAAGGTTGTTGGTAGACTATAATGCATGACACATACTTCCTCAGAATGAGAAGTTGTGTTTAAAGAAAAAATAATAAAGGAATAAAAACCAAAGCAATAAAATTGGAAATTATGCAAGTAGATGAGGTTAAGGGCAAATAATGAACTCTTACCAGAGTAACAAAGATGGGGTTGGTAACAGCAAATGTTACAAGCAAGTGGCCTTTCAAAGGCAGAACATTTAGGAGGCTTAGCACAGCAGCATGTTTTCTCCTAACTGATAAATAGAATAAGTGAGCTAATTCTTTTAGTGC
Source organism: Psilopsiagon aymara (assembly GCA_024733675.1). NCBI lineage: Eukaryota > Metazoa > Chordata > Aves > Psittaciformes > Psittacidae > Psilopsiagon > Psilopsiagon aymara. The sequence continues at coordinate 12,676 of JANRGW010003406.1, forward strand.
TTTACCAGGGGATGATAAAGCTAGTTGTGGAAGTAGCTAAAAAAACCTGACTATGGGCAGCAGGCTAAAACTTACGCTTTTCGATGGCATTGAGAGGTGTGTGGAAGGGTACGGATAGGTATGTTCTACATATCAGGCAAGTGTATATTCTGAACAAATTCTACAGTATGCCTTCTTTTAATACAAATATTTAAAAATAATGTGACAGCAAGTTTTCAGAAAGAGGTAAAGGTGGTTAGTAGTATGCTTTAAATAAGGACACCCCCCCCCCCCAAACCTGAATGTAAATACCTCACAATATCTGCACTGTGGAATACTCTATATTCAGTTTTCTCTCAAGCTTCAATTTGTTAAATTACTTAATGAAGAAAAATCAAAATTACTTGATGAAGAAAAATCTGAATTACTTTAACTCTGCTCTGTAATGGTACAAAATCATAGGAGCATGATTAAAGCATTTTTGTTCTTCTTCACATGTTGAATAATTTTCATAACCTGTTATATTTTTTATATTGTCTGATCTTAAAATAGAAATCCAGTAATGATCCCAGTACGCTGCCTTCCAATTATGCCTTTATAAGTGTACATCAGTTATAATTTAATTTGGCCCTCTTTTTTCAGCAAAACTTACACTTCCTAGCAAAATAATAATACCTGTATGTATCCTTAGCACTGTGAAACTATGCATAGGGGTTCATACCAATCAGAAATGTTGTCTAATTTAGGAAGCCTGAATAGTCCATGGAGAGAAGCTTCTCTAGAAGGTCATGGACTGGAAGGCCGTATTGGGTTGCTAAAGCACACTTTGGACTCAAAGCCTTATATGGGCGATAAGACTGTGTTTTCTCTTTCTCCCACCCCAAACCCAGCTATCCAGCCCCCTGTCTCCCTTGGCATCCCTTGACCCTCCATGCAAGAAGCCTTTTCTTTTGCTAGGAAGAATGTTGTCGCCCTTGAGAATGAGCAACACCAAGGATGTGGGACAAGAAGATTCCTGTCCTTCACAGCTTTCACATTTCGTTTGTAATAAACTCAAAATAGACAGACCTTGCTCTGTTTTCTAGTTATCTAAAATCAGTGAAAAATGAAGGATCAAAGAAAATACCTATTCAGATTATCATAGTGTGACTATACTAAGTTATCCCTAGACCTTCTGTAAATGCTTACTTAAGCAATTCTTATCCTTTTACAGTATAAATTCTTAATTGGAAGCTCATTGTCTTCACCAGTAAAATGCTTAGAACATGTTAGGTATCTAATAGATAAGTAATATATCATTTACTTTCTTGATATGTGCCTTGATGGTGCCAGCAGGATTACTTTTTTGATAGCTTTTTTTTTTTTTCAGTTTTTTTACGAATTTCTCCTTTGTGTAAGATGTTGGTCCTGTGGAATATCACAGTTTCAGTTTACGACTGTGGAGCAGGAGCATATGCAGGGTTGTTTTAATGTCTTGGACAAAAGTGTTTGAGGGACTGGAGCTCTGGCCTGCCTCTGTACCCTACAGGTCCCCTCTTTTAGAGCTTACCTGCCAGCTTTCAGCTATCCCCGGTTGCCAGGCTGTCAGACTTTGCCCTAGCTAGAATTGCACTGCAAAATTTGGACAAATTCCATGCCTCCTGATATCACCTGTGTGTTTGCACATTCACCTTGTCTCCTCTGAAAGAATTCTGAGATGCTGAAATGCTGATAACTGGAAAGGGAAGAAAAAGGGACAAATAATGAATCCACAATCAGGAGTATGGTTCTGGAAAAATATTTCTTCGTCTATCTCAATTATGACACTATTGCGCTTCCAGACTATATGGGCTATTAGCTTGTTTGTATTGAATACATGCTTAAAGTTGTGTAAGTTTGACTTCGAAAGGAAAAGGTTTTAGTGGTTTGGAGTTTTTTTCTGTGTTTACAACATTTACATCTTTGGGGAAACAAAAATTTCCTGCCAAAATATAACATCAATCTTCTGCTTTGAAACCTTGCAATTTTAGCTTCCGTACGGTATGTTGGCCATAATAGCATAAAGTAGCAGTATGATCCTATAATTATATTTTACAGTATGAAAGGGATCAAACGCAGCACAGATGAGAAGTGTAGCTGGAGTGCCTAGGGCTGGCTTTTTCCTTTGTGATTTATCTGTTCAATTAGTTGTGATATTGAGAATGATCTTCTAAATACAACAGATCCCTCATCTCTAGCCTTTTAGTGGCCCAAAGAGCATTGGCTGCAGAAACCAAATGCTTAAAATTTGAAAAAGCAAGGATATTTTGGTGAAGTAATATATAATATGCAAGTTCGTATCTATATAAAAATTAAGGGGGTTTTCATTAAAAAGAATAAAAAGAAAGGGAATCTCTGTGGGGTTTTTTGACTCTGAAACAGATGGTATTCCACTGTACGACCATCTCTGCTAACTGCATCTGTACAGTATAGAAATTATTTTACTTAATTTTAATATGTTAATTCCCAAAGGCTCAATTAAAATAATCCTCTAATATAAGATCTTGTACAAGTACATGAGGTGTAATCCTAGCTTCAAGGAATATTCATTCAACTACGCTTAAATCACAATACAAAGGCAAGCACAGCAGGTACATAGAAATTTTATACGGCCACAGTAATATTCAGGCAAGCTATTCTCATAACATAATGGGTAAGATTAAATAACAAAGAAGTTTTAAATTATTACTGACTATTTCCACTAGTCAGGGGAAGCACTAGTATTTGATTTCTTGTAATCATTCTAGTTTAAAATACAATAACCTCACTTCCTCTTGTCACTGGATTCTTGTGGCCTGTATGTAGGAGTAGAGGTCCCAGTGCAACTCATAGAATTATAGAATAGTTAGGGTTGGAAAGGACCTTAAGAATATCTAGTTCTGTGTATCCTGTCTCATGTGCCGGTCTAACAACAAATTAATCCTCATGTCCAAACTGATGTTAGTACACTGTTATAACAGTACTCTCTATTGGCTGAAAATTTACACTTCCTAAATTTGAAAAAAAGAACTAAAATATGTGATAGTCCAGAATATGAGTCCTTTATCATCGCATAAGTGTTTCAGCTTTTATTTCTGAATGAACTTATGGTTTTGGTATCACATTATTTTTCCAACAGCTATTCTAAATAAAATGAAAACAAAATTCTGGCACAGTGAGAAAAGATCTTTCATGTAACAGCTCATATATATTACAATAATTAGTAATATAATGTATAGTGTTGTCTTAAAAAGTAAAAAATTACATAGGGTTCTTTTTGATGCCATTGCTTCTTAGTGCCATACTGCACAAATTTTGTTTCTTACACCATTGCTCATTATAGGGTCAACACTTGTGGGTGATAAATCACTGTTAATACCAGAAAAGACGAAAATTGGAGCTGTAATCTGCTGTTAAACTGTGTGAAGAGATGGGAAGGAGAGGGGGATGGAGCTCCTGAGTCTCAGGACTAATATCAGGATGAAGATTGTCAGGGCACCTTTTTTTCAGGGGTATGTCTAAATCATGAGCCACTCCAGCATTTTTTTTCCTGTATTTTTCTCTGTAATTCCACCTGTAATTCTCACACATCTTGAAATACGCACTTTCAAGGTATTAAACTTTTTTTTTTTCCCCCTCAAAAGATAAAAATTAACACATTCAAATACAAATAAGCTGGAACGTCTCTAATGGCAGATAGTACTGGAAGATTTCTTACCATGCTCAGAGTATCAGAGCTGGAGGAAGCAATAGCTAATTCGGAGCTGATGAAAAAAAAAAAAAACCCAAACAACCCCCCCCCCAAAAAAAAACCAAAAACCAAT
>JANRGW010003407.1:0-27712 GCA_024733675.1 Psilopsiagon aymara
GGCCCTCCTCTGGACTTGTTCCAACAGTTCCATGTCCTTTTTATGTTGAGGACACCAGAACTGCACACAATGCTCCATGTGAGGTCTCATGAGAGCAGAGTAGAGGGGCAGGATCACCTCCCTCGACCTGCTGGTCACACTCCTTTTGAGTCTTTGCCAGTGTCATGGACAGTGGGATCGAGTGAGCCCTCAGCAAGTTTGCCGATGACACTAAGCTGGGTGGTTCGGTTGATAAGCTGGAGGGAAGGAATGGCATCCAGAGGGACCTTGACACGCTTGTGAGGTGGGCAAATGACAATCTGATGAAGTTTAACCATGCCATGTGCAAGGTCCTAAACCTGGGTCAGAGCAATCCCAGGCACAGCTACAGGTTGGGCAGAGAAGAGATTCAGAGCAGCTCTGTACAGAAGGACTTGGGGTGCCGGTCGATGAGAAAATGAACATGAGCCGACAGTGTGTGCTTATTCTCCTTTCCATCTGAATTGGTTACTTTCCTCTAGACATTTAAAATCTATTAATGTCTTTCCACTTTCCCCAGCCCCCAACTGAAGATTTTCTTTTCAAATAGAAGAGATGTTGAGTTTCAAACCCACAAAAACATATGGTACAATAGCTTTTTGGAAGAAAAAATTCGCACTTAGCATTTCTTTTTTTCTGGCACTGATTATGCCTGAAGGATTCCTGTATTTAGGGAAGTCAGGACTGTTCTGCTTGGATGATATTTTAAATACACCAAAGCCCAAGACCATCTACGTAACCAAGCAGCTATCAACAAAAAAAAGACTACTAGCTATCAAACTGGGGAAAGCGATTAACTGATGGTGAGAAGTATGAAAGAAACATATCCAGACCTGATTCAAGGAAGTGCCTTAAGGTTTCTGTGCCTGTAAATGGTGAATCAAGTTCATATGCCAAAAAACACACATGTGCCTTAGAAGGAAAGCTTACATTAAACTGGAGAGTAAAATACCCATTTTTAGAACACACCAATGTTACCAATAGCTAGAAAATTTTAGTTGTACACAAAACAGTTTAAAAATCTTATAGCTTTTAAATACTTTTTCCAGCTCCCTTTTTTGTAATTAACAGCCCAATTAAGAAGAGTAGGGGGACAATGGGCTTTACAGCTTATTTTTCCCCAACTCTTGCAACTACCATACCACTGATACTCAAGTCAGCTCATCCACTGCCCTATGGCTGCACACCTCTTTAAGGGAGAACATGATTTATGTCTACATCTATCATCAGTGGTTGGTTCAGCACAACATTTCTCAGTTGGCTGATTCCATTTCTTAATGACGTAATTATAACTGAATAACTGACAAGAGGGTTAGAATCAATGACTGTGAGACTGTGGAGCATGCGTGAGGAGAAAAATACAACAAGGAACAGAAAACAACTAAAAGGTCAAAAGAAAAAACAAAAAGTTTTACTCCGCACGCATTTTATGCCACATTTATATAGCCAATAAAAAACAAATGTTGAGAAAATTCTGTCCAAAACAGTTTAAAAGCCTCTTAAAGAATAAAATCAGTTTTTTTAATGCAAACTTGAGGAAATCATTCAGAACAATGCAGTATTAACAGCTGTTCTGTCCCCTACCCTATCTGGCAGTTTGTGGCATTATTCAAACCTCTCTACAGCTGCTGTTGAAGGATTAAGTGCATCACTGTATGAATGTTTGAGAGTAGCTCAGAAGCCTGGGACAGGTACAATGTCAAATGTACTATGTTTATATTATTCTTGCTTGTTTATAAAACAGAATACTTATCCACTGCATACATGTAAGCCATCAAAACAGTGTTTTTAACAGTGGGTGCTGAATGTTAATTTCACTTATATGTCACTGTGTGTTAATGCAGATTGAAACGTGGACTAGAGCTGCATGTTTAAATAGTCTAAATCAGTTTTCCCCTTCTTTTCCATGCCTATGGTCTAGTTCCTCTACAGACTTGACAGAAAAGACAAAAGCTGACAAGTACTATGCCTCTGTAGCAAGTTTACTAGCACTTGTTCCAACTTTTTGCCTTCAAAAGCTGGCAAAAAAGTGAGCTTTTAGAACCCCCCACTTTTTTGAGACAGAATACACACACACAAAAGTACACAACAGCCAAAAGTTGTGGCAGGAGCAGAGGGGAGAACCAATTAGAAATATCTTTTCCATCCCCAACCAATATATCTCATATATGCTGTGATTAAAGCAAAGCCTTATATGCTCTTCCTTCTGCAACAGATGTGTACACTAAAGCGTAATTTGACAGACTGTTAAGTGTAGTCCTCAAGAACCAGCTTCTGAAGTATTGTAAGCACCCATGTTTACAAACAGCTGTTTCAGTATGCTAAGCTTTAAATACAGCAGTGGCAGCTGGTTTATCATTTTTATTGATGTATCAGTCATAAACATGGATGTAATCCTCAAGCTCCAGAGACACAAACCCACATGAAACAATAAAAAGCAAACCTACTTCAATTCTAAAATACAAATAAACAACAACAAAAAAACCACAACAAGCAATAGGACTATGGTGAAGCCAAACTGTCACTTAATTCCCAATCCCACCTCAGCTGATGAATTCAGATGCCCATGATAAGCATCTGATAAAAGGAAGAAACAGGCTGAAAAACTGAATAAATTTATCTATATCATTAAATTATACATCTTGACAGTTACAAAAAGCATTGTAATCAAAACAAGTCAAACTGTATTAACAGGCCTTAATATAATCAAAGCTGCATTTTGAAAACTAAAAAAGCTTTTACATTCAGAGGAACACAACTTACCTAAGTCAAAGTCATACATGCAATAGGTCATCAAAATATCATGAAGTAAAATCAATCCTGGATTATCTTCACCTTCATAGAATTTATTTGTCCGATCTGTTCTGTTTACATCTTTTTCTAAGGAAACAGTCCAGATTTAAAAACATTTTCAAAGCAAATTCTACAAAGCCAACATCAAATGAATTCAGAATGATTTTTAAGCTGCCACTTTTTTTCCTCAAACAACACTGCAAAGCTTTGAAGTGTTCAAGACAACTGCATAACTGAATGGCATTTCAAAATAAAGAATATTTTAAAAGAAAGAAAATCCTTCCTGTCTGCAATAAAAGGATTTGCTTATAAACAGATTTTAAAGCTTTTTGCCCTTTTTTATTTGTTAATTCTTTCTATGGAAAACTTCCTGATTAGAATTCAGTTAAAATGTTTTACACCTACATGGATTAAGAACAATTTTATGTGAGTTAGCTATGCAATGCCATTTATGAATACTTATGTAATACAGCATAAGCCATAGTAGAGAAGTTAACTCATGATCAGCTCAGAGACACTGCGACAGTTCACAACAGTATGTTTACAAATTCTTCTAAGCTCATAGAACTCATAGTGAGCTGAAACTGCCTGTTCCATCAGGCAGTTCTCATGCCTCAAACATAGCAAGCATACAGCATACTCCTGAATAAAAAAATTCAGGATTTGATGTATCGAAATACGCCAAATTTTGAATGTGCTTTAATAAAAGTAGTAATATGTAGTTTCGGATCTATTTCACAGTGCACTGTCATTTACATTTCAAACACTTAAAAAGGAACAGAACTGCTTCAATAGAAAAAGAACTACTAATATACACACTCTCTAAGACTGATCTACTAAGATTAGACTCAACCCTTTCAGCTTGCCTACTGAATACCTGGCTGAAGTAAGTTTAGTTCACAACTCAGAATTAACACAAGAACAATCTTACTCTGTTTCCTTAAACAACTATTTAGCAATCCTAAACGTGGTTTCCAAATCCCACTACCAAACAGAACTGAGGATACAAACTGCTAATAGTCAGCAGAACTTGATGAAATCTTTAGAAGTAGGTATAAGCCCCCCATAAGTCAAATTGCATATATACAAATCCCTGTAACACATTTTAAAATACGGACAGATGCATTTTCATATTCTTACACTGCCATTATTCTAATGTCATTCCAAGTAAAATTACATCAGGAAGTAACATGAAATAAAGATCTTTTTGTTACTAAGTGAAAGAAGTTAAAAAATCCAGCCATTCTGTACTGACATGTAAAGTCCTGAATTACTCTGGTTGAGAAAGTTTTGATATTGAGTACATAAAGTTTAGACACCTCCAGGACAGCAATATGTCAGCTTTGAGCACCTCTTCATACAGGTTACTCAAAAGCTTATGTTTTTTTCAACTTTATATTAAATTGCAAGAGGGTTCACACTTGTACAGTTAGGTCCATTTCTAAATCTAAATTTACCTATGAGACTCCGGTAGTCTCTCAGTCTTGAATTTCGTTTTTCCTGTTCCTCGCTGACAGATTTCCACTGCAGTTTCATCCTGAAATATTCATCCCTGAAGAAGAAAAGATAATTGTGAGACTAAAACATGCTCAATTACTACACTTCTTTTTTGTTTAAGCATTCATTCATTCCATTTGTTTTTTGGCATAAATGGGATAACAATGCTATTTACATAGTACTTTCACTTTCGCATAACAATAATTTTTAAGAAAGTCTCACACATTTCTTTGCATTCAACAGCCTTTAGCAGCTGCCTTTTAAGTTTCCAAAACCCTTTCTACTTTGCTACATGCCTCAAGTAAAAAAGCAGCTTTGAAATCATTTTAAAAAAAACAACCCTGCTGTACTCACGTTTTCCTTTTTTGCAGATTTGCTCTCTCTTCTTTAGTGCTATTCCAAGGAAAATACCCCAAAAGAAATTTCCACGCCTCTTTTCGTAAAGTATGGCAGAGACCCTGAGGAAAAAACAGATATGAAACATTCCTAAAGTGATACAACACTTCTTAAAGTAACAACTTAAAAAGAGAATTTTTACAACTAAGGTTCCTTTTCACATTGCAATCAAATCTTATCTGCTAACTAGGTACCATACTTGGAGGGAACAGCAGCAAGAGAATATGATTAAACAGAAAACTGCAGAAGTACTGGATTCTTACAGGATAAAAAAGAAACTTTTTACAGAAGACTTTTCTTCCTACATTTTTGCTTCACTGCTAGAAATAAAAACCTTGCAGGCATCAGAGACTTCAAGAAACAACAAAAAACCACCTTTAAAGTTTATATATTGAAACATCATGCTGCTTAACTGATCTTGAGGACTAGACTTCCCTTCATTTTTCATTTGTTCAAATATTTTTACCTAACAAGACACAGTCAACACACAGATGTATGTTCCAAGCAATCAATACCAGTGTCCACTCAAGGATGCTTAGTTGTTAGAAATGTTTCCAAGTAATGCTCATCATTTGTACATGATGAAAACATAACTAGCTGAATTACATCCCACTCATCCAAAGCGTTTCTTTCAACTCCTGCAATTTAGTCATGAATGAGACACTTTCGCTTTCACACTCTCCAGTTTACCAGTCCAAGGCCAGCTTAATTCCTCATTGTAACTAAAGTTTTCAGATTTCCAACACTGAGACTAAATTCACATTCGTATTACAAAAATCCTCAGTTCAACTGAAAAAAAAACAACAAAACAAACAAAACCTGATTTCCTAACACTGGCACACTGGCGTCTTCCTAAAAAGCACTTTGATTTCTCTCCTTTAGCACTTAAGCTTTTGTGTTTCCAACTCAGTCACTTTAGCCAGCCACACAGATCTCTCTCTTTGTAGAGCACTTTGTATGGTTGCAAGAATGCTGAGGTATTTGATCAGATCATGCTTTATGAAGTCTCTCCAACAATACTGAGTCTCAAAGTCCTGCACGAAGCATTACAAGTGTAATGAATACAGCATAACCATAGTTTGAGAAGGACAGAAAAACAGGCTGGAATCAAGCCACAGTTGTTGCCAAGTTTAGAAAAACAACTTACCCCTTTGAATATCAATTGCTTTATGTAGTCAACATTTAAAATTCTTCCTTCAGCATCCATATTCTTAGCCCATTCTTCAGCTGAAACAGGCTCTCGTCTACTAACTTCAGGCTGTTTTCCTAGATCGATCTGAAACATATGCAAATACAATGTATGAATCCCACTGAAGTGCTGCAGTAGTTTTAAACAACTGCACAAATAGTACTAAGCTCATCAGTTTCTTATACCGAGTGCAACTACGTTTTCACATGCATACACCTCAGCTGGCAACTCTAAGGATCTACGATTGTGTCCACATTAGCAAGTCCTGTGGACTAGTACAAGCAGACCTTTAAAGCAAGATACTCCACACTGAGGGCCTGTGTATACATACTAATATGTCAGAGTTTGGAAGAGAATGTGTGCGTTTTAAATGACCTCCACGCCCACAGACACCTCCAAGCTAGCTTCCCATGGATTAAAAGCCATTATGCAACTAGGTACATGCAACACAACAAAACAAGGACAACAGCAAGCTCCACTTCAGATGCACATTCCTGATACATACTAGCACATCTTAAAGAGAGAACAGAAAACCAGCTTGGGTTCAGAGATGCTAAACTCACACAGACTGCAGCGTGACTGAAAGATCAACTTATGTACACTGCTCTTAAAAAATAAAAATAAACCTAAGACTGTATGTGCTTTCAGAACTCCTAACACCCACTAAAGTTTCACAGTTTGGGGTTACTCTCAGTTCCCAAATTGCATGTTTAAGCACAGCAAATTCATCCATTGCACAGGCTTACTTTTATTGCTCTTTCCCAAAGTTCAAATTCCTTACTATCTAAAAAGAATTTTGATAAAGGGAATGACCAAGTCAATTTGTGTTTTAACTCTTCAGAAATCTAACACACTTACCAGATTAGGGTTAATATTATTTTCAGTATGCATCAGTCATTACACCTTTTCTCATTAATTAACTGATTAAATGCTAGGCAGCAAGTTCTTAGAATCACATAGTTCATACAGCTATTTCTAAGTTTCTAAAACTATTTGGAACTCAAGAAAAAGTTAACATTCAATCCAATTTAATGCTCTAAAAACACGTAAGCTGCTTATATAGTAATCACAAGCATTTAGAAAAATCTTTGCCACCTGTCTGTAAAAGACACTAATAGAAGCCTAAAGTGGTTCATAATCCCATTGCAAGTTCATTCTAGCTTTGGTTCAAGGCGTACACAAATCTGTACATTCACGCACCCTAGACATTAATCATCCAATTAAATAGAATCACAGAAAAGTTAGGTTTGGAAAGGACCTTAATTTCACCTAGTTCGAACACCCCTGCCATGGGCAGGGACACCTCACACTAAACCATTATCACCCAAGGCTGTGTCTAGACCGGCCCTGAACACCGCCAGGGATGGAGCATTCATAACTTCCCTGGGCAACCCATTCCAGTGCCTCACCACCGTAACGGTAAAGAATTTCTTCCTTATATCCAATCTAAACTTCCCCTGTTTAAGTTTGAACCCATTGCCCCTGGTCCTATCACTACAGTCCCTAATGAGAGTCCCTCCCCAGCATCTCTATAGGCCCCCTTCAGGTACTGGAAGGCTGCTATGAAGGCTCCACATAGCTGTCTCTTCTCCAAGCTGAACAGCCTCAACTTTCTCATCCTATCTTGATATTTTGTTTTAATCTTTTTAGTCCTCTTAAAGCACAGTGAAATGTTAAAATGATTAGCCAAGAAAGTTGGTTATTAACATCCATATCCCAATTTTACTTAACGTAGGTCTAGCTGACCACAGAGGAAACTCTAAACATGAAATAGGTCATTTTTCAAGGTAGTGACTCTGTGTAACTATAATCCCCATTTCAGCAATGATAAACTTTCTTTCAAAGCAAACCTTGTGTTTGCAGGCATAAAAATGACATATTCTAGATGTAGCTGACAATGATCTTCCCTTTCTTCCCTTGTGAAGAAATGGTAGGGCCGCATACACCACAATGACCAAGCATAAACACTGTAACTCGCCAAGCTTCAACTCCTGTCATCCCTTTAAAGGTATGCATAAAAATAAACAATGCATCCATTTCATATGCGTTTACACACTCACTCGTGTAATGACTTCAAATCCTGGTTCTTCCTGCTGATTTATCTTCAGCCCTGGAATAGCATCATTGAGAAAGTCTGCCATTTCTGATGGTGGTCGCCTTTGAGTTGAAGGGTCACTTAAACGGAAACTGTCAAAAATATAGTTTGTGACTTTGGAAAATCTTCCCATTGTTACTGTGTATGGATCTTTCTTCAATTTCTGTGTTATAACAAGGAAAACAAGTAAAATACAAAAAATCTCAGATTATTTGGAATTCTTATACTCAAAGAAAGCAAAACAACAGGACGAATACTGCACATATTGAAGTTATTGAAGTTTCATGTATCAGTGATTTCATATAATACATTCATTACACGATTAAAAAAATGTATCTTGAGTATTAAGATAATACTGTTGGTTGATTTGAAAAATTGAATACCAGAGTGCTCAGTAAACATGATCTACATACAAAAGTGGATCAGATTTACTGTTTACTTTCTAGTAATTAATGCCACAAAACATAATCGTTACGCCTAGCTTCTCTACCTTCACAGAGAAAGCAGTCTGAATCATCATATACTCTGCTAGGAATCTCACGCAAAAATTCATTTGACAACTAAGCCCAGAAACTAATGCAGTTCACTCAGGAATATTTTCTTTAATTAAATAAAACACTTGGTTGAAACTCTGGCCTCATTCAAGTCATTGGAATTTCTGCTGCTGACTTTCCTAAGTCCACAAACCTCACTAAATGATAAGCAGTTTTAGCATTAAAAAAACCCAAACAAACCCAAAACCTCTTTTCTGCAATATTGTGTTCTTTGCTGCTGTATTTCCAGCATCACTTCAAAACTGTCAGAAAATATCAAGGAAAAAAATACAGTCAAGGAAAAATTAGAAAATTCTAGGTAATATCTTGGTAACTCCTAAAATTGTTCCTTATTCCCTGCTATCAAAATATCTGAATCCAAATGTATGGAATAGACAGTAACATTAACTTGAGTAGCTTTGAAATAATACTACTGGGATAGTAAGAATTTCTTAGAACACATAAAAAAACTAGTAAGTAAGTTTACTTTCTATAGTAAGCATTCATTTTAGGACATAATCGATGCTTCTACAATGGCAATGGTTCAGGCAACATTTGTGTGACACTGTAGGTGATTTTTTTTTAATATATTTCTTCAGAATAAAAAATCCAGAGGTAACACATACTTGTAATAAGCCATATGATGGTTCATCAAAGAGATTTTCAAAAGACTGAGAAAGTGACTTGTTCTGAGAATTCACAAGAAGAATCCGTTTATCCTGGGGAGATCTGCAATAAAAATACAAAGGTTTCTATAAGAACCACTAGTTTTTCCTGAAAATATTTTTAAAACACTCCGAACACTGCTTTCCAAAGTGACATTTCAGGCGCTGTACAATGGAAGCAGGTTTGACGCAAGATCACTCTTAGTTCCTGGCACAAGTTCACAAGCTGAAACACTACAAACAGGACTTCCATTTTTTTAGAAGATCAGTCGTAATGTGAGTTGTGAACTGTACCCTTTCATACCGTGAAAAATCACAATGCTTTTGAGAAATTTTTAAGAAATTACTCTGGAAAATAACCTTTGTCACCAACATGTAATTAATTTTCTTCAACTACAGTTTTCTGTATTTGACAGCAGACAAAAAAAGAGGTGACAAAGGGAAGGAAATTTAGTGAGACATAGTCAGCCTCAACACAATATATGCCAAAACTCCTTTAAAGTAACAGAAGAACTGAAAAAAGCCCACATCACCACATACAGTTCCGGACTTCTTTTTACTAATTACTTAGTCTCACATTACCATGCCCTGTAAAACATTACATATATGAATACAAACTGCTTTTCAGTGTATGAAAGCGCATCAATGAATTTTTAACCAACAGTATTAAAACAGCTACTGTTAGAATAATTCTAAGATTCATACTGACAGGAGCTAAAAAAACACCACAGCCATTGTATTGTGAAACAGAACCATCTCAGTACAGTCTGCAAATGTATTACTGTGTAGAATCCAAAAGCTAAATGAACACAATCCAAATTTGGCCTAACTCAAGGTCTTTGTACACTCTTGTTCTTCAATGTAACATTTTCTTCTCTGACAGGCTTCTCAGGCAGATGAAAACAGTAACACAAAGGCAGCAGGAACCACAGTGCTCCTAGTATTTAATCTGTTCTTTTGCTCTCACCCCCTCAATCCAACATTCCATCTTCTCCCCTCCTCCGGCACAGACTATAGAATCATAGAATGGTTAGGGTTATAAAGAACCTTTAAGATCATCTCGTTCCAACTCCCCTGCCAACCCCATCAATTCCTTAACCAGCTCCTGAACTCCCAATTTACAGCTCAGTATGTGACAGAAGAGAGAAGAGCTCAGAAGCCAGGCTGACATTCAGGCCTCAGAGTTGGTAGCTAGGCAAGGGAAAGCCAAACACTTTGCCATCTGACACTAATCCATTGCACAGGCTTACTTTTATTGCTCTTTCCCAAAGTTCAAATCCACTATTTCTCATCTTTGAAAGAAAAATTACTTTTATTTTTCTTAGTACCTGCATCATCTACCATGTTATTAAAGTTAAAGATAAGAACTTTAATAAGCCTTATCTCTCTCCCATTCCAACAGGACAGGACACTGTTAACACAGACGGATATGAAATGCAACAAGCGGTCTCATTTTGAGACAGCCAGACACCAGAGTCATAGTTCTGAGGCAGCAACAGTTAATGAAGCACAACTGACTTTTGCTAAAAAAGCAGCACAAGGGCGAAGGCTGAGTCATGTATTATGTTTTCCTTAACTAAAAGGATAAAAGAAACAAAAAACTTTGTACCATTATCTCCATTTTAATTAAACATTCTCTCTAGACAGCCAGTTGGGTATCAACAGCTACTTGGGCAACTTGGGTATCCTCAAAGCAGCAAATGATAAACATTTTGTTCAAGTTTAGCAACTTCCCACACACTGATTTCAGCGACAGTGTTCCACTTTATGAGGAAAAAAAACTTTTGAGGTTATAGGAACAGAGGAAGAAAACACCTGTGACAAAAAGCTGTTTTAGAGAAAAGCTGTACTTCTGCCTTAACACCAGTATCCCATGTATTATAAACTAGAGGCTGGGATAACAAGTAATTTTGCTGCTAAGTATTTGCTTCTGTCATGCAGAAAAGAGGTTTTGAGCTTAGATATATCATTTACTAAAGCATAAATAACCATTAGGAAACAACAGAAATGTACAGCCACTGAAGCCTGCCATATCCACAACTTTGTTCTTTTCTCTTTCTTAAAAACCATAATCATCATAATTTATGATTAGACCACAGAAAAGAATTTGGTACCAGAAGCAGACCTTAACTGCGAGACAGAACGCTAAGAAAACTAAAACTGGAAGTTCCTGCTCCGCTAAATGCTTAACTTCATTCAAGTTTCATTTTCATAGCTGCCTCAGCTTTTTGCTTTAAAGTTCCCAAAGTATCTGCTGTTACACTCATCAATACTTAGAACTGTGTTGAGTTGGCAATATTAAGCAGCTCAGCATATTCTAGATTCCTCAACATCACCTCAAGATCCCCTGTGTTACCTTAGCAAGAAACTCCATCTGGTAAGGATTCCTGGACCTCCCCAGGGTACCACTGCTGGGTCTGACCACACAAACTCTACACCACTGCCTTCTTTCAAAAACAGATACATGAGGACACAACTGCCTCTCTTCATCCAGTTCCTTCCCCACCTGACAGCTACTGGTTTACACTGCCCATAGAGAAATGTCCACCTGGCAAGATGCTACAAAGGACAAGAACTAGAAATCCACTGGGACAAATAAATGAATGGTGAGCACCCACTCACTCGCCGCAGGCTATCAGAAAGATACAGTACTTGAAACAGGAACCAAAATCAGTACCTATTTCATTTTCATTCAGTGACTCACCAATAAGCATTAATTTTGCATAGCAATGTGAAATATAATTATTTACAGCATATGACTCAATGAAGCTGAAAATAATGCCTGTTGGCAACACAAACAGTTCAACATTATGTGCAATAACTGACAAACACTGAACAGAACAGAATCTAGACGTCTGGCTTAAGAGGAGCTTAAGTGTTCAACTTCATAAAATGGATTAAGGTATTCCACTAAGTTAGATTCCTGTGGTTTTAAAAACTTTCAACCCTAAAGTCAAAAGACACAAAAACCTTCCTGATTATGAAAGGACAAAGTAACTCCTTACATAGCACAGCAGTGTTGTGCAAATATATGTTGCTTTTTAGCAAAAAAAAAAAATTAAATATAAGCTTAGTCTAGGTGCCTCAATACTAAATAAATGGAATTCCAACAAAATTAATTCAAGAATGACTACAGATTGGTAGTTCAGTACTGCATTTTGGTTATCAACTTTTCTGTTACTCATTACTTTTTACGTGTATGTCTGTGTACATACACACACATGCATATGCATGTATGTTAAAAAAATAAGCTCTTCATAAATGTTGGCAACTAAAAAACCCAGCAGCATGAACTCGTTAGCTTTAAATTGCGTTAGTTAAAGCTTCCAATGGACTAACTGGAAAGATGGTGTAAGTTTCTCATTGACAGTTAATCACAAGAACAAAGTTTTAATTAAGTTAATGCAAATCAATTCGCTACACTGTCAAATGCACTCAATAAGCCTACTTAAAGCTTGGTCCTGTCCATTAAATACATATTATGGAATTAAGTTAGAAAACTTGAAATACATGGCTCCTTTATATAGGCAACAGATTACATTAGGGTATAAACCTTTCATCATCTTGCCATACAACATAAGGGTTTTTCTTAGTGTTTCCACAGCCATTTCACTATTCATCTTACAATCTGTCATCAGAATATTATGTTGTAAGTGATAACAAAACACTTTTGAAAACAGATTACCTGTTACACTGATCTTGCACCTGCTACAGGTGTAGCTGTTACACATCACTGTTTCCTCATGCTCTACCTATTTACTCTGCTGCCTTCTTAAATTATACTTATGCCTACATGGTGAGAGCAGAACATTTTATTTCCTTCTGCATTCATGCTTGCCAATCACAAAGGATTTTTTCTAAGTGAAAAACCTGGAGGGGACACAACATAAACATACAACAAAACCCAAGTATTTAACACCATGATAAGGTCTAACTATGTTTATATTCATATGATTGAAAAATAAAGATCAAGTGTGAAATATTCCCCATGGCAAGAAATTACAGGGAACAGAATCCGGAGGGAAAACATTTATACACAAGTTGATTTAGTTGGCAGCGCTGTAAGTTACCTCACACATCGATGTCAATACAGATATTCCACACAAAGTAGTAGACCTCAAACTTCAACACAAACTATCCAATTTAACACACGTGGTTCAAGAAGGATTTAACTTTACAAAGTGCTCATGAGAAGCTTCTGTACCCGCCTGAGGGAGCTACTGAGGAATTATGGAACTGGTACCACTTCAACAGCTTCTAAACTATTTCATAAATTGATCCAACAATTTTAAAACTTCAGCCTACATTCCAAATGCTATGTTTGAGTCACCTTGAAAACTGATTCTATTAATAAAAAAGGGTATTCAAAAGACATCAAGAAGCAATGTAAACCAATAATCTGTACTTTAAATCAGAATTAAGAGTTGCCTGGTACTTACTGATTCAGGACAACATGCTTTTCAAGGCATTTAATCAATAGCTTGCTATCCCCGTGATGAAAGTGAAGAGCTGGTAGTTTCACGTCGTCTTTCAGACAAAACACCAAATAAGACCATCCCATGCCTTCTCTGTTTTGTTTGATTGATTTCAGATCTGTCAAACTGAACACGAATGACCACTTGCTTTCTCCATTTGCATGAGCTGTAGTATCTTGAAAACAAAATGACCACATAATTTTAGTCTGACTTCCAGTGTTAGCAATCACAAATGCATTGTATCTGTCACTGTTCCCAAAAAACTAGCACAAAACTCGGCATTCATTCTGACGATGAAATGTGTACCACAGCTACTGTAACTGCTATTTCTGGATTTCTCTTTGTGCCTCCTCATCTTCTAACAGACTTCTAAAATAACGAGCAAGTAGATAAGACTGACTCCCCTAGAGCTGTGCCTACAGTTTATACAAGGATCCAGCAGTTAATGTACAAGTGCTGTATCAAATTCCAGCAGAAAGCTGAATCCCACCAGCACCTCCACCAAGTAGTACTACTTACTCAAACTAAACATGGTATACATTACAATACTGTATGCTACATATTGGACACAGTACAGGTGATATGTGGTAAGCCAGCTACCAAAGTAAGGGAGAAGGAACTGAAAACCTCACTACCCACCCCTCTGTCATACTGTTCAAGCTCATACACATTTTGTGCAAGACTGTATATATTCAAAAAGGAGAGGTTACTTTTTACTTTACCAGAGGACACAAAATTGCCAGCATACCAGGAGGGAACCTGACTCTCCCCCCCCTCCCTCCCAGCCTGCCCCCATCAAATTACAGCAACTGGAAATGAGAAGTGGCAAAGAGCATAATCCAAGTCAGTAGTGCTCACGGACGCTCACTTTGGATGAAGATGTACTCTAACACCTGAAGATGAAAAATCAATACAAACCAGTGACATAATAAACCATCTTATGCCTGACATAGATGCTGATTTTAGCTTTATATTGTGCTCGCACTAAAAGCTCCTCTCAAAGACAGGAGCACTTCAGGAGCAAGGACTGTGCTTTACCCAAAGCCATCAATAAACTAAAATCCAAACCCTGCACTTGTACATGACATAGATGACATTTAAAACCATCACAGCTATGGTGAGACAAGCACAGTTAAGAGACTGAGAAATGATACAGTGAAAAGAAGCATTATAAAGAAAAATGCAATGGGAGAATCAGAAGAAAAAAAGATTTTGAGAATCACTGCCCTTTCTCCCCAACTCTTCCCCACCCCAAACATCTCTACTGAGACACTGTAACAAAAATGATGTAGCTATAAAATTATTTTGCTGAATTAAAAAAGACCATATAGAAAAGACCCACATACCACATAACTGTACATTCCATCTCCCCCTGCTGTTGCAGCATGGAAAGGCATTTGACTTGCAAACCACTTATGTTTTCATTTTCCTAATGTGAGATCTAGCTCACACCATTTATTTGAAAGAATGCAAGAGCAGGTAAAACTGCTACATCATGTAATGACTGTCACAGCAAGAAGTTAACTCTAGCATTTACTTTCAATACAATTCTCCACCAATTTAAACAAAACGGGATTGGAGGCAGATGGCACCTATTCCACTGCGACTTTTTTTCCCCAAAAAGATTCACCTCATACCACAAACAATGGGCAGCTTTTCAATTCCTACTAAAATTAATTTTACTGTATCTAAAAGGCAATTCTTCACCTAAAAGTTACCATAAAGTAAAAACAAAACCAAACTCCACTTATATCTTAAGTACCTCCATTTGAATGAGGTTTCTTTTTAAAAGAGACTGTGGTGACCATGTCCCATTCTGCTTCATAACTACTTGGACGGTCTGCTCCTCGGGAACATTTTTCTTTAGGAGTTTGAGTCCACTCAACAACAGAACTGGAATCCTGAGGAGGGGGGGGAGAAAAAAAAGTTACTATCAAAAAGAAAAAAAAAAGGCATGAAAATCGAGCTAGTTTCTCAGATTAAACAAGAATAAGCATCTTGTCACAAATTGAAAGAATATGTAGTATTAATATCCTAAGAAACATGATACAGTTCAATACAAGAAATTTGGACTTATGACTAAGAGAAAAGATTTATGTAAAAAATTCAACATGGTACTGAAATATCCTAGCCTCTTTTGCAGATTCTACCAACACAACAAACCTTTTGTTTAAATGTAAAATCTTTCTTCTTTAGTTGCATTCTCTTAATATTGCTTCAATACACACATCACTGCATCTTAGAACCCACATACACTTCAATTTCTATTTTGCATTAGAACAGTACCTCTTTGTTTTCAGCCTAATTATGAAGAACAAATCAACATAGTAGATCAGGGGGACTGGTGACTGTGATACACACATTCATTTAGTCTTTACCATTCGTACAGATAGTTCCCTTCTTTTTTATATATGAATCAAGTAAAAACTAAATACAGTCACCTACACACGTACAGCAATAACCTAGAACTGAGCTGTAGTCCACAAATGATTCCTACATGTAGCTATTAATACCAGTGATAATCACATCAACAGATTTTGCTTCCAGTTATGAGATCACCTATGCATAAGTTAATACAAAATAAAATCCCTGGAGAAACAGAATGAAGAACACTGATAACTAACAAACATACCTTTCCAGCACAGAGGATATTAGAAGTATCCAAAGTATCATCCAGTGGTCTCCAGTCTACTATTACTTCATTTTCCTACAATACAAACCATCATAAAAAAATTAAATACAATAAAGCTCCCTATGTATAATCATGGTACAAGGACACATAAAAATTATGAAGATGAAACACTACCTGGTGTTCGTTCATTTATGAAATCTTATACTTAAAAAGATACCCAAGATTTCCCAAACATGTTGTGTGCTTCAACAACAAATAGATGAAGCTTCCATAAATGTATTATGCAAGTACCTTTTCTATGACTCGTAGTACTCCTGACATTAAGTTGTCCTGGTCATCATTTTTTCTGCAGGATGAATGAATGAAAACTCCTTCTTGCTCATATACAACCTATAACAAAGTGAGTAATGAAAAAAAACCCACAAGTATTTTATCATCTTCACTCACCTACGTAAGTTGAAGTCAACACCTCTACCTTGTTAGAGCATTTGCTACCTTTCCTTCCTTCCCACCCCCAAGAACTGAGCCTTTCACTTGAATCAAGAAAAAAGTAGAAAATGGAACTTCTTAAATTTGCTCTCTAAGCAGCAATTAGACTATTAATACTTCACCACGAAATCACAAAAAATGCATTCAGTACCGAGTAGTTTTTAAAGCAGCAGGCAGGGGTTCATACGGAAATACTACACAGCTTGTAAAGCATTAGAAGGCCTTCTTACATAGTCTGCCTTTCCCCACTTGCCATTAAGCATGTTGAAATGATAACCATAATTTAAATTAAAAATGGAAAGTCTGGAGTACAAAAGATGAGCTCCACAGAAATAAAAAATTGCAGCCTTAGATTAAATAATGGCCCAATCCTACATTCTTTGCCTACATGAATGGCAAAGGTTCCGTTCCAAAGGCAGAATATGTGACAGTCAGATAAAAGAGGCTTGTAGGAGTACATGCTGCCCACATAACTTCTCGATTTAAGCATTTACAAAACTCTTCACAGTATTCTTAAGAAAAGGGGAAAAAAGAAAATCAGAGATTTCTTGTCTGTCAAAATTCAGCAGGCTTCAAAGCTACATACTATACATACTCTTAAAAGCTCTATAAACAATGTAAATGGGTTCCGTTTTTAACAACTCTCTAAAAGAAGCATGAAAAGTCCCTAATATACCAAGCTTACATTTTGTGGAAGTTAAATCCATCAAATAGTAACAGTAATTTTTTTATAACCATGTTAATTTTCAAACCAAGCTGCAAGCACCTCCCCAAGAATTACATATTTTTTAAGGCAAAACCTAGTAATACTTGACTAATCAGAGACAGATATTATACTTCTTTGATACTAACATACCAATATCTCCTTCTCAACTTACTTGTCAAATTTCTTAAATCCTCACACTTGCAGTCAGACCAGTAAACTAAAAGTTTAGGTAGGTAAGCTTAACTAGCCAGACAAGAATAAAGAGCTCAAAAATACCAATAAAAGCCAGTTAATTTGTCCTTTCAGTTGTACAATTACTACTTCTATTTCTCTTCACTTTACACAATTCTGAAATGTTCTGTTTGATCACAAAAATATCACTTTAAAGAAACCTCTAGAGGTCACTTAGTGTAATCTCCCTCTTGAAGGTTTATTAACATCAAGTTACCTTTCAAATACTGGAATCCTTCTTTTCTCCATTGTAGCTTTTTGATCTTTTCTATCAAAAAAATATTCTCTCTCTGTTTCTCAAAATACCTGTGGTTATATTCAGTCCCTGTTTAAACACGGCAACTTTGGAATTTATGCAAATTTTCCCTTCTGGCTATTTGGACCTTATTTATTACCACAACTACTCAGAAGTATCAACAAAAGTGATCAATCATGCGTACTTGTATCAGAGTTACACTGACAGAAGTGTATTTCTGCCAACAATGTTAGTAAATATCAGAGTATACCTTCTCAGTCTAGAAGGTATGCAATCTAATAATAGGTTTTATTATATTCCATTCATTAATTTCTCAGAATAAACATTTTCTTTCAAGGAAACAAAAACACGTTCCCAACACTACAGTTGTCATGCAAATGAAAAATTCTACACTGCTCTTCATAGCAGGTCCCTGCCCTGTGCTCCACCAAAACAGGAGAGAAAACCAAAGAAGCAAGAACATGCTTAGAAGTTTGGAAGGTATCTGTAGAACAGAGGCCTTCTCACAGCGCAGGTGATTGAGCTGTTACTCAAGACAAAAACTTCTCCAAGTTTGAAGGCGAGAAGGCCAAGCTGTTCGGATTTATTCTTAACCAATAACAGGTGCAAGCTTGTATTTATTTTTTCCAACTGTTACGAAGCATTTCATATAACTGAGCTTAAAAAGTGCCTTTTTCTTTTGTATTGCTGAAGAAAAATGTGAAGTCACACATAGATGGGAGTCTACAAGATGCAATAATGGAACTAATTTGAAGAAAAACATAGCATTAATCTTACGAAGTATTACCTACGAAGTGTTTAAACAGCTATTCCCACTGCAAAACATTTTGAAAGTCAGCATTTCTGAATTATCAAAAATACTGAGCTGCTCTGTTCAGCATTACTTTCTAAGATAAATCCACAACTGAATTTGAGAATATGATTTTATAGTGGTGGTACCTGAAGATTAGCTACACTGGGTGGCTGTATTTCACACACTGTTCTTAAGCTGAAGAATCAAGAATGCACCTTACAGTAAAATGTAGTATGCAACAGATTTTTGTTTTCTGGTATTACAGCACTGACCAAGCTGCTGGTCAATTCAAAGAGGGAAAAGTAATGTTAAATTATATACACAAGTACTAACAAAAGTAACAAATTGAAAGTCGGTACACTAACAGCTAGATTTGAATAAGGAAACATCCATCAGTAGACAACTGCTGTAACACTATATAGCTCAACCCCACACACCATGTGGCCCACAAAGGTATTTTTGCTCAGTGCCTCAGCAGCCCAACAAACCAGGCAACAGCAGCATAGGCTGCCACTTGCCTAAACAGTAGGTTACTGCAGAACATGCAAGATGAGTGTCTTGAAATAAGATGTGGAAGAAGAGACAGCAAATGTTGGAGGACAACAGAAGCATCATTAGAATACTAATGAACTGTGTAAAGCGTGCACAGAAAATGTACGTAGTGAGATCCTGGCACATATGAAGACAGTAGAAGGAACTAGATATGAGCAGGGCAGGATAATGAAACCCTTGCTCCCTTATTAGCAGTTAAAGTAACTATAACCCCCCCTAAACCTGACCAAAACCAGCATTCCCATTACCTGTCAACATCTCCTGCATAGGGAAGCAACCCAGTCTTCTTCAAACATCAATTAACTTTTTGCCTTCAGTGACAGAGATCTGTGATCTAGAAAGGCCTCACAATCCACTGTGTGAATCAATTCAAGGGTTTTAAAGAACATTATCTGTTCAGTCAGTCAATTCTGCTTCTTGTATCATGAGGCAGGAAAACACATTACTGGCCCACCTTGGTTTTGTACTATTCATTATTTCACATATTCCATCATGGTTTCTTTTCCAAAAGTGAGAAGTAGGTAGAGTCAAGCTCAATCTTTCACTTTCTTTTCATATTGTTAGCGCCATCACCCTTCCTCTAAGTCTACACAATATCAATAAGTCCATCATGAAGAAAAAGAAAGTTAATGTTAATAAGGCCAGATAAGTTGATAACTAGATAAGCCTAGAATTTTAATCAAAACCCAAAGGTATTCCTCACCCCAAATGCCTTTCCACCCAGTAAGAAACCTGTGCTCTGCACAACCTACCAGTCATGGAAACAGAACACTAGGGAAGAAAAGCAGTATACGTTGCTTGGACACTTGAGACCAAAAAGGCTGTAAAGCCATGAAAACCCTAACTACAGATTTAAACAAAGGTCAATTTATTTTCTTCTATACTTTTTTGGAAACACCTGTTGAACTGTCCAGAGATGAATGTTCCTCAGGTTTAGCTCTTATTACATACATGAAAGCCAGACACTACTGGTCCCACAGCAAAAACACAAATGAGAAAAGAACAGCAGTTTTTGTTAAAAGCACACATTGACACAACCAAAGGAAACACAGAAAGAAGCTAAACAATCGAAAAAGTTACTTGATTTAAAATCTTAATTGTCTTGCCGCTGTACATGTATCAGAATTACTCAAAGGTTTTCAGACCTCTCACTAGCTTACAGCTAGCTCTAATGCAAAAGAAGTTTCCAGATTTATTCATCTATGGTACCCTTAAGTTCCTCAAATGCCACAAATCAGAAGCATCACTACCTTATCAATGGAAAAGCACTCAGTTGGAAACTTTTTTCTATGAAGAAAATTATGGAGAAATTAGGAACAAAAAGTTTGTATGACTTAAGCATTCCTTTTTAATAAACTTGAAATTCTAAGTTTTCATTTTTTCAAATAATGCTCCTGAGCAGCTTATGTTCACACATCTTTCTTGCTTCTCAAGCAAGTCCATGCTTGCAATATGCAAGCATAACTTAAACCACATTTTTCCAGCTCTCTAAATTAGACCTACTGCCTATTTGATCCAGAATCCTACCAAAAGCTACAAACTGATGCAAGATCTTCCAAATGCTGCTAAGCCACCCTGGCCTGGGTTTTTTCCACAGGTGCTACAGAAGTCAAAGGCAAAGTCACAGTTCATTCTAGTCAGCCATTAATAGCGCTGTGCCACATGAGACTGCTGCTATTCCATCTCATATACTGGCAGAGGGTCTGTAAAATCAGGGAAGCACAGCACAAAATTCAGGAAAGCTGCATGAAGCAACAGTTGTCTACTCACCAACCACACAAAAAAACAGAGGGAAGCGGCAGGATGTAGGCTTAGTTTACATGTCATGGCATATGCTAGGTTAAGGTCTGGAAAACTGTGCAAGTATTTATAATGTCCAGGAGAAACAACCTGAAGTCCCACTGCTGTCCCACTAATGCTTTCTGAGAAATAAACTGTATCATTCTTAATACTGTAAGGTCACAGCACGGATAATTCGTATCTCCAGCTCATTGTACTACTTAAAATGAGCAGTCAACAGGCAATGTTCGCAGATCTTTATTGCCAGGGACATAGGCAAGCAGAAGGCTTTCAGCATAGTACATCAACAATTACAATATATGCCAGAAGACAAGCAAAGTTTGGGGATTAAATGCTTGTTTTGACAAGCCCTGTGCTACAAGCCAGTGAAAGACAACACTGCACACAAAGACAATGATGTGCAGGCAACAAAAAAGGAGAGCTAGGACCTGGGGCTATCACAGAACAGCCCCAGGGTCTTGCCCTCCTCACCCATGCGTCTCCCACCCTGCCGGTGCTGGGCACCTAAGTACAAGCTGATGTCTCATCCACTGATTATTCATGTGTTATACTCTTGCTCTTGCCTCTGCCATGCACCAACCACCTGCCAAATGCACAACATTTGAGAGAATGGAGAATCACTGCAACAATCCCAGCTAGTCAGCTAGCCCATCTTTCAGATGCATTCTGTGCTCTTAGCCAACTCGCTCCCCTTTTCTGCCAAAGCATACAGCTCACGGCCAGCTCTGCTCTGCCAAGATGGCATCCAGCTCCTCACGACAGACACAGCTTGCAGCGCTTACTCAGTAAATCAGCCACTGCTCTGGAATCATTAAGTAATTATGGCACTGTGCAAATCCTCATTTTAACAACTTTGCAACTGCAGTTACTTTGATTTTGCCTCATATCAGAGAATTGGGTAAAGGACCTCACTGCGGATTCAACAGCTGAAGCAGCAAGCAGGCATGCTTGTAAGAAAGCGACTAAGAAAATCTGAATGCTCCACAGACAACAAAATCAGGAAAAATGGATCTGTGTGCAAACATTATCAACAGGTATGGCAGCTGTGAAGCATCTTATTTTTCAGAATCTGACAGAAGGTAAACAGAACAAAAGATGCAACACAGTAAGGAAACAACTACAGGCCAGTAAAATAAATTCAATTTAGGAAATGGTTGTCTCAAGAGACCTTAATCCACAAAATAAAGTATCTTAGCTTAGATCTGTGCTTTAAGTTAGAAGAAATACAACTCAATTTAAACAGTTTGCATTATGTTGCTTTAATTTTCACCTCCATCATTGGAATAGTTTTGGAATAGCTAAAGTTTCCCCAGAGCTTATTCACGTATCTAGTGCTGAACTGACACTGGGCATGTCAAAGTACCCACTACATCAATAACCTGCTTTCAAGGACCAGATATCGGCACATTTGAGTTCTCTGCAAAGCATGAAATGAATATTACTTGACCAAAGTGACTTTTTCTGCTCCACAGAAGATATGCTACAACTTCTGGGGAAAATATCACAATATTGTTCACACTGTGAAAAATATGCAAAAGCTTACACCAGGAACCACATATCATAAGAAACATTTCCTACTTAACAACCGTAAGTTTTCAAGTTCTGCCTAAGGTGCATTGACAACTGAACCACAAAGTATTACTGCTACTTATGCAACGATAGGGGGAGACCATTGAAAATGCAAGTCTATTCAGGGTAAGCCTTACTTCAAGAGTAAGGCTTTGAGGTGATAAAGCAGTATTTCTACTGAGAACACTTCTGCAAGAGAAATCCTTAATGAATAGAAACAGAAAGAATATACAGAAATTTCAGTTATCAGTGAACTGTTTTACATTCCAGCATAACGAAGCTTTAACTGAATTCAAAAGACACAAAGATAGGTACAGGTTTTTGTTCATGGAGAAAACTTATGAAATAGAATATATTCAGAAAGGATTATTCTGTATATAGTAAATTATAAGGGCTGAAAATCAAGTCCTTAATAAAATGGCATAGCAATGCATAGCATAGGAGTCAGTGGCCCCAAATTTTACTATAAGGTGCAGCAAAACACTGCCTAGCACCACAGAATAGATATATAGATACATATATATCTCTCTAAAATAATCTGCTATATCTGTGCCAATGGACTACCTGAAGGATGCAAAGCGACTTTTAACAGATCATATTTGAAATCTCCTTGCTGGTCCTGGCTATAAAAATAAAACCAAACCACTCAACAGAACACACAGAGGCATACAACGCAACTCATCCCCCAACACCACAACATTTACAACATTATTGTTTAGTAATGGCTACACTGCTACTCAAACACTTCTGGGCGCTGAACTGCCAAACATCAGAGCTTAGAACTGAGGCTCAGATGTTCAGCCATTTAAAGCTCTGAAGCTTTAACTTCAAGAGCAAGGACATAGGCAAGTGAAAAATAACTTCCCTGACAGCCCATGTGTCAATTGGTAATTTGAGAAAGATCTGACAGCCCATGTGCCAAAGACACAGAACTCCAAGAGCATAAAAATACGGTACTGTCTTTAGACCAGCTGTAATAATAGCCTATATACCCACAGACTAGGACTGAAGTCTGCACTTCTCCCCATGCACAACTTCAACCTCATTTTCTAATATGAATTTCTATTGTAAGGGTGAGTCCAGAGTCAGTTCTCTGAATTAAGGACACTGCCATTTGCTAAGCAACAGAAAGAGAAAATAAACCTGTTTTCATGCATAAAGCCAAAAGCACTGAAAATAAATGACCTTACTGCCAAGTCACTTGCAGAAAAAAATGACAACTCTAAGAAAGGGCAAAAAACTGAAGCTCAGACTGTTCTAGTGCAGATGGGCATTAGTAAAGAATGAGTCATAACTCCTAAACTCAACAGCATTAACTTAAGTTTTCTGGAGCCAAGCTAAGCTTATAGAGAAAAAACACTGAAAAGGAACCTTCCAAGATACAAAATAGTAAGAAAACCAAACAAAAATGCTAGTAAAGTAGCAAGCACAGTTATGTGAGGTAACCAAATTCATAATTCATATCCCCTTAACATATGGAGCAGAAACCACACACAACATGAAATAGCGAAGTTGTGAATCCCTTGATATTAGCAATGTCTGGGAAATTAAAGAGAAGTGATAGAGAAGCCGAAGACAATCAGGGTGAAAAAGTAATAGAAACCACAACCTTACATGGTTTGCTGAAGCAAGACTCCATAAAAGCTAAGGCAGCGCAGGTTACTGCTGCTGTTTAATATATTGCCATAGGAATTTCTGTAATATTTTGCAGAAAAGAACGTATTCATTAAAATAGATTACCTTCAGGTGATAAGATCTGCCAAATGAGATTAAGGCACCCCACAAACCAATGCCTGCAACTCTTTTAGAAAACTACCACCTGAAACACCTCCCGACACAGCACTGCACAGACAGAAAGAAAAGTGTTATTAATTTAGGACACCCATAGCTTGGAAACACACAGAGTTGCAAAATGCCTTAAGTGAGAACGTCAGGTCTGTACCAATTTACACTGTGTTTATTCCACCTGCACTGAAGTTTCACTAATTTGTGAGCACTTCTAAAATCCTGCTGCCATCCAAAGGAACAATTTGTGATCCAGTATGCTCCTTAGACCAAGAGAAAACCAGTCCAGCCAAAAAAGGTTTATGTATTATTGCAGCTTGCTAAATCAAATCACTGAGATCAAATGACAACAGCACCCAAGCAAGCAGAAGTGCAAAACACAGGTGGAGAGGAGGCTGGAACTGCTCCTATTGAGAGCAGTGGAACTTCAAACCAGCCCAGCCACTTACTGAAGCTTAAGGAAACACAACTGTCATTTTTTAATCTGTATCAAAAGACACCTGGCAATGAAAGTTACTGAATTAGGAGTTATGTTAACAAGTTGCATTCATATTGTGGACATGGAATTGCTGAAATGGAGTTTTGCAATATCTTGGAGATTTAACCTCAGGCAAACAGGTTGTTTTTTTTTTTTTAAAGGAACAATGAATATATACCAAATTCACAAAAAACTAATCCACAATAGGTTTAGCCTCTGATATAAACTATCCTAATATAGCTGATTTCAGGAGAAACTTTGTGAAGAAGATCTGGATAAACTACAGGAGGAAGGGAAGCTGCAAAATGAAAATATTTACCATAATCCAATAAACTGCTGGATTGAGATTAAAATGGGCAAAAGCAGAAGAGTAACTTTTCCCTGTATACATAAAAACTGGACATGCACAGGTAGAAACAGCTGGGAAAACAGTATGGCTATCTTTACATCAACTGCACCTAACAGCAATCAAGAAATTAAAAGTAAAGTTGCAACAACTCCAGCTGAACAAACTGCCTGCTCCACCAGTTCTGGTTGGAATGGAGATGGCAAACTGGCACAAGCAAGATCTCTACTGAGTTTTCCTGCTAGCTAAATGCACTCCTCAGCACCCTCTGAGAAGCACAGACATGGGTGATTACTTATTTTCTCCTATGCCGAAATAAACACGAGGTGAAATTATCAGTTGCTACCATATGCTGGACAAATGAAACTGAAGACTGCCACACTCTAACCCTGCCTACATACAGTCAGATGCTACGCTGAGATTTTAAATCCTAGATAGAAGATCCACATGCCCGGGAGGCCAGCATTGCAAAGTGACTTTCAGGAGATGAACTTATGGAATAAAAATATTCCTACAAAAAGAACACATGGACACAACTCGGACCTGCTGGTGGGAGAGCAGGGAGGCAGAGAAACCTGCCGATATCTTCTCCTGCGACCTCAAAGCAGGACTGCCACCTGAATCCTTGTCAAGCTCTACTGTTTCACTCAGGATCACTCGGCAAGGATCGGCGGCATGCAGAAATCTTTACGTTTCCAAACCACCTCATGGACACGGCTTTGTATCCACTCAGGGAGAACACTCGCACACTACCAGCGCGCAGGCCACGAGAACACGCCAGGAACGTCCACCAGCACCTCCGGGACACGCGGCCACGTAGACGGGACAAGCCTCGTTCCTCCACCCCGGCCTCAGAGCCTGCTCTGACGAGAGCAACCCTCGGCCCCAGGGCTGCCCGCCTCCGCCGGAGAGCGGCCGCTTCCTACACCGGGGCCGTCTCTCCGCGCAGCCCGGGGGCGAGCTGGGGCGGCAGCCGTTGCGACAGGCCCCAGGCACGGCCCGAGTCCCACCCGAAGGCCGCGACCCCCTCCTGCGCCCTGCGCAGGGAGGCGCAGCGGGTTCACGGCCTCCCGTCACCGCCAGGGCCGCCCGAGGGCGGGACCGCCCGTGTGCGGAGGAGTGAGCCCGAGCCCCGTGAGAAGACCCCGCGCCCGCAGGTCGGGCAGGCTCCCGCCAAGCCACGTAGGGGCCCCGCCGCCCCTTCCCGCGGCTCCGTCCAGCCAGGCCCGCGGCGGCGGCGGGGGCGTCCTGCCAGGACCCGGGCCCATGGCGCCGCCGTTACCTTGCCGCTCGGAGGCGCCGCCATGTTGCCTACGAGTGTTTATGATGACGTCGCGCTCTTCACGTGCTTCCCCCGCCGCTCCACAACAAGCCCCGTCACCCCTTCCGCCGAACGCGCGTGCGCACTGAGGCGCCCCGCCCGGGACGGGGAAAGGCGCCGAGGCCGCGTGAGCCACGGCCGGGCCTCAGCCGAGGGGGCGGGGCTCCGGGACAGGGCGGGGCTCCGGGACGGGGCCGGGCTCCGGGACGGGGCCGGGTGTGAGGGGGCTCTGCGGGCGACTGCCGCCCGCTGACATCGGGGGCGCTGGCGGGGTTATGGCTTCGCTTCTTTGCTCCGCTCCTTCACGTAGCTCCGTCCGAGACTGGCCCCCGGTGAGCCCGCCCGCGGCTGTCCGCACAGATTTAACAGGAAAGTGTGGGGGGGTACGGGGACAGTGGAGGACAGGGCAGCAGCGACAGGCGTATCCAGCCACGGAACAGCCGCGCTCCTGCCCGTGCCGGCCGGGCTCTGCCGCAGCGAGAGCAGCAGCCGCCCCGCTGGACCCCGCGTGTGGCGGTGAGGGGAAATGAGGCGAGTGCTTTCTCATTCTTAAAGTTTTTCTGAGCCAGAGGAGATTGTAATTACAACCTGTTGAAATACTGATGTAAACCACACGTGGTATTTTCTATCGTTTTATTTCTTTTTCTGCAGTTGGACGATTTAAATACGAAGGACATACCGGCCCGTAGGCACCATTAACCTGCATATAGACCACTTTTTTACCATTAATGAAGATGATAGCTTTCAACACATAAAACATTCATCACGAGATAAAGCCAAATCTTAATTATGGCAATCTCATCAATGCTAGCAATTACTCAGCATTCATAGGTGTCCAGATTTATAAAGTCTGGAAGAATTCTCCTGAGGATGTCGAGAGGTTTTGGTTGGTCTTTACCTGGAAAACCATATAATGCATGGTATTACTTTAAATTAATTAGCTTTCACTTAAAGTCTGCAACATTTGATCCTCCTGAGAAATACACATAAAGAAGTTTTGTGGGGCTATAGGGATGCTGGGGAGGGACTCTTCATTAGGGACTGTAGTGACAGGACAAGGGGTAACGGGTTCAGACTTAAACAGGGGAAGTTT